>CAIGRF010224998.1:0-13478 GCA_903798235.1 Fraxinus ornus | reverse complement strand
AGCTTGGGGGTCGCCCTGTCGTATTGTATCGTTTCGTCGAGCCCCCTCCCCGTCTCATAGTGCGAGTTTTTTCAGGAGTAACATGTGTAATACTGGGGTTGCTCCGAAATATAAGACAACGGGAATCATAGAACAATGCTCAGCGTTTGGAGCTTCGTCCCTAAAAATGCATCATAATGAAAGTGAAGAAGGTCGAGAGCTGTCGGAGTTACGTGAATTTCAAAACGAGGTTGAGCGTCTGTGTCAAGATAAGAAGTTCTACAACATTTGTTTCTATATGCTTACAGCATTGGTTGTAACTTATTTTATTTTGTAGTTGGTTTTTCTTCTCATGGATGTGTGGAAATGCAGTGGCGTGAAGTGTGGATGGTGTCGTTAGTTTAGTGTGGATAGATTGGACCAATGTGTAATATAGAAATGTAGTAATGTTTATTATCGTTATGTTCGGTAATGGAACTTGTTTTTCAATTGTCATATGTGCATTCGTATCAATTGTTAATTGTGTTCTTCCTGCTGTGTTTATGATTTAAACTGAATTGTTTTAATTTTGATGGTGAAATGTTGTTGAAGTCACTATGTAAGACCAGCAAATGCATTTATTTCCAACAATGGAAGAATCAGTAGTAAACCAAAATTTACAACTGACATCCATCACAACACTAGCAATACATTTTTTTCCAACAATGTCATAAGCAACTGATAGTTCTTCATTACACCAAAATAGTATATTGATTACATTCTTTGTACAGCCAATGGGATCACCAAACGAAGTTCCTACCTGAACTTCAAAAACCAGCATTTACAAAAAAAACTTCAAAAACCAGCATTTCACAAAACGAAGTTCCCCGTCTGTACCAACAACATTTACAAAAACTTCAATTCTAGCATGACTAAACTTCCTAAACTAAACAAATGTACAAAAGAACATTGCACCAACCACATTTACAAAAACTTCAATTCTAGCATGACTAAACTTCCTAAACTAAACAAATGTACAAAAGAACATTGCAGGCCCTATTGAACCCCATAAATGGCTGCATTCAAACCCCTCAAAAACCTCATTCAAAATCAGAATTTTTCAACCATCTCCACGTTAGCTTGATCTTCATGCAAATGCAAATGGATAGATGTGTAAGGAATGATATAACGCAACCATATACACTCTTAAATAAAGAATCTATAATTATTAGCACCTCGACTCACCTCCGCTTGTGTCAATTTTTGTCAATGTCGTCTCATGATTGTGGTACCGTTTGTTATGCCCTTTCTCCCTGCATGACGAACGCATCATAAACACTCTCCCCTTCTTTCTTGTACGCATCTCTTATCGTGATTGAGAAGATGCAATTTCTTCAGATCCCTTTCGTCTTTTCTTTTTCTTTCTTCCTTTACTTGCTTCATACCATGGTGGAGGACACACAACAATTCCTCCAGTCTCAGGCCACAAATCTTGCACATTGATGCGAAATGATGACAGTAGTTGCAGGATTTATTCTCTTCAATTCCTCAACATAACAACCTAGCATTGCAAATTGTCTAACGTCATTCCTTTCTACTAGAACTTTGGCATATTTCCTAGCCTTCCATGCAATTGTCTTCATAATATGAACTCCTAAATCCTTTCTCACTCTACCTCTATTATGTTTTGTCTTCCATTCAATATCAGCTCTAAAATCCTCTAAGTAATAATCAACAAGCTACTTATACGTTACGTACCTTCAAGCAAGTATGGTTAGGGTCATACATTTTTATTTGGATTGTGTTTTGACCTTGTAGCTTAGAAGCCTACAACTTCCATTGACAGCCATCCTTACAAACACAATGGAATCTATCCTTATCATTTCGTTTGAAAATTGGTTCCTATTGAAGATCGCACGATTTATAACAACAGATTTCAATTCCTCAAAAGACCCAAACAATAAACCTATCACCAGTTCAGGATTTCTTTTTTCAGTTGCTCCCAAAAATTCAGGGAAATTGAGTTTACCAATGTTTTCATCGGAGTCTGAACCACTACCAATTCTCAGCTCTTCAGAAGATGCATTTGATGAGCTATCATATTCTGGGGGTACCTCATTAGCCAATGTGTTATGCATACCAATTTCTATCCCTTCAGTCACATTACAATCAAACAACATATTATCTTCATCATACACATAGTGTTCAGAGTCATTGAAATCCGAATCATCGTCTATATCAATCACTGCAAATGTAAGAGCAACAAGAATTAGGGTGACTATACAGAGAGCGGCAAGAATTAGGGTAACTATACAGAGAGAAACAAAAATTGAGTGACCGATATCTGTTTGTACAGATTGCAACAAAAAAAAAACTAATTTCAACCATGGTGACTATATTTTACTTGTTGAATCTTGCTTAATGTCGGCCATGGTTGTTTCAAAAAGCCTTTGTCACGAACCAAACTTCCCTCGAAGACATGACTCGCAGGTGACAACAACAAGAATTAGGGTATGAGGACTTCCTAGAAAGGCGATGCTGGGTTGTTGCTGGAGAGACTATGCTACGTTCAGCTCGAATCATCGTTTGGGTAGCTGGAATTCGGTATATGGCTGAGATTTAGGGTTCTTGGTGGTGAGATTTTGGTGAATTTGGGTTTTCACTATTGTAGTTCGTTGATTTTAGTGCCGATTTTTTGGGATGGGTGTGAGATTAAATTGATTTTGGTTTTGTGCTTCCGGTGATCAGGGTTCGTCAGTTGGGGATGGGGGTGGGATTTAATTGAGTTGATTTGGGTTTTTTATTTTCAATTGTGTCGTTTGTTAAATGAAATCATGTTTCCAATTTAAAGGAAAACGTGTTTCCAATTTGTAGCACTTTTCTTGATTTGGCAACCACCCAGTCAATTGTCGTGCCACATCAACGGACATGTAAGCATTCCGTCCAATTTTTTAATGGGCGTGAACTCAGTGATGAATGGTACTACGAATGGAAAAGTTCAGTGATGAGTTGAGTGATTTTTATAGTTCAGTGAACTCGTGGAAACATGTAAAATTCAGTGACCATTTGGATAATTCTCTCTGTCTAATATGCATGTATCTTTTTAATTGGGATGTACTTAGTTTTCATTGGGCGGATAAAATTTAAATTAATTCGTTTACATTTTTTTTTGTAAGAGGTTTGACTGTTTGAAATGGTTTGTAAAGATTGAAACTTAAACTAAACCACTTCAAAACGGTTTGATTTTATCTAAAATCAAAATGTTGACGGATCCACGTAGATCCAAACCAACGGTTTTAAAAATGCTTTTTAGATTCGATTTGTAATTTCACGATTTCAATGTTCAGTCCTAGTAATAATTTTTTTTGTTGTAAAAGCTTTCCTCTTACAAGTTTTATTTACATTAGTTGCCCCCAAAGAATAAGTAAATGCAAGTCAAGAGGGAAGAAGAAGCACAAGCAAAAGAGGGCGAGCTAGACCATTATTTCTATTAGCCAAAATTAGGAAAATGAAAATAGCTCTCTCAATACACATTATGGTACGGGTAGTCGAGTATAACATATTACTAAGGAGTTGGTTCTATGCATTGCGACTTGAAATATTCATAACTTCTCGCGCGTATTAACGAGGTTAGCTCATTTGCAATTGTAATTCAACTCTTTATCACATTAAGAAAAATGATATCAAGTATCTTGTTTGTAAAATTAAGAAGAAAAATAAATTTGTCTACAACATTAAAACAATCAATCGAATATTGATTAATATATAATCTATTGAGCATTACTCCCAAAATGTTCTTATGCTCATAATTGAAATATTGTATTAAGGATAATCTTGCTTACCACTCTTCATATAAGTCATTTCATTGCCGAAACCGCTTCTTCCTGCTTTCTTCTAAGATTCTGGATGGTTTCTCATTCAATTAGTTAAATCTATTCAAAATTCTAAACGAATTTACGAGGTTGTTTGAGCCCACTTTTATTGACAATATGTTTTATAATAGTGATTTTTTGAAGAATATGTGATTAAAAAATAAGAAATATTTTGAATTTACATGTAAAATTATTTTATTTAGAGAATGTGTGGTTAAAAATGAATTTTTAGAAAATGGAAATCATACTGGGGAATAATTTCTTGAAAATCTATAATTTATTTCCTTTATTGCTTTTTGTTACTTTTCTTACATTATTGTACACCAAGAGTTGCTTATATACTATTTAGAATAATTCTTGATTGTAAGCTATATTGTTTTGAATAAAATTGCAGTAGCTTTGCTCTGGGGTATTTTCTCCATTCTCGATCCATTTTCCAGGCATTCATCGATTGAATGGGTTATGTTGATCATGTAATTGGGTTTTGTTTGCTTCCGCTACATCATTTGGTACTAGAGATGCGTTGGGATCCTTGTAGAAGTGACACCAAGGAAACGACCTCTCGTTTACAATGGAGCCATGTACGATGGAGTCCAGAGTATGGAGACAATGCAAGTGCATCAACAAATCAACACACCAATTGTAACGATCCAAATTCTAGAATTTAAATCGCTACCAAATATTCAATAAAAACTTAACATGACAAATAATTACTTATAAATTTATGTAAAGATGGCTTACTCAAGGTAAAATTTAATATTCTTTATTTGTAACAAGAAAAGAATAAAGATTTTTCTACTTCATATCTTATTCCTCTATGTTTGAAAAGATCAAATAAATATTTTATCTACAATTTAAGGATTTGGGAAGACACGTCATAAATTACAATTAAATTTTTATTTGACTGAAACGTTGAAAATAGAATATTATGTTAAACATCATTATACATTAATAAACATATTTAAAAATCATACAATTCAGCACAAAATTTACTACGAACATGAAGAATCTATTTGATAGCACAAATCCTTATCATTCTGTCAAATCATCTCTATGCACAGGAACTTACCATGAAATTTGTTACAATCTCTCGCGTGTACTAATTTCCAAAATCCATACTCAAAGCGACAAAATCATACATCATTTTATTCACATCATAGCCAACAAATATAATATTAGTTTGACAAATAAAAATAATCAAATATAATATTTCTCAAACCCGAGAGGTCCATAACATAATGAAATTAAATTTATTGTAGAAAATAAAATTTCAGTCACGTTACAACGAATTTAATTTATTGAGTCCAATGGATCCTGATACAAAAATTACACATCATCGTCTGCCAACCATCGACTCATCCTAATCTTAAGAGGCAAGGGAAAATGATGAGTACATGAGAATACTCAATATGATATGAGTAATTGAACAATTCCGAATAAATTATCAATTCATGTATCAAAATAATCATACCGTCATATCATATCTTTAAAAACAAGTAAAAACTCATAATATATCATATATTTGGTACCGAATGACCACATCATATCGTATCGTATCATATCTTTCATTAGTATAACATTTATCAACGTAAAGAAATAAAATTAAATGGAACAAATTCCTTGTACATCGTAATCCTACCTCGTTAGATTAGCTTTTTAAAAGGCAAAAATCAAAATCAAGTTCCAAAATCTATATTTTCTACTTATGTTGTTGCCGCATGCGTATAAGCTTATCTATAATTTCTAGGATAAATAATGAGAACTTTTGCACGGTGAAGAAAAATAATTGACTTTTTGGTAGAATAAAATCACAAGTAGCGTGTTTTGCAAAAAGTCTAGTCAAGAATATAATCATCATTATCTTATTAAAAAAAAAGTCCCTCTCTATCTCTATCCAACCTACGTGTGACAGCCAACTCCTTTTAAATTAAAAAAAAAAAAAATTAATGAAAAACTAATTAATAACAATTTTCTTAAACTGTAATATCTTGGATCTAACTTGTCCAAATTAAATTGTTCTTAGTCTAATATATGTGATTTTCCTTAGTCTAATATATATGATTAAATATAACCTATCCAACGAGTCCAATACTGATCAACTTATTATGCTCTATCAATATCTATATATTTGGTCCAAATAAAATTGAATTCAATACATATATCATTTTAGTCCCACAACTTTTCAAAATAATAAAAATATAGTATATGGAACATTAATTTTATTCTATAAAGTTTTTTGAGGCTTTACACTAGCATGATCTTAACTCAACAACACGAGATGTTAAGAACGGTATATCGTGGAATGAGGGTGGCCACATGGGGGACTATGCTGCGACAGAGGTGCAGCTACATGATTATGGAGGAGAGTCCTTGCCACAAGTGATGCTAGAGCAAGGCAACTTGTTAGGTTTCCGTTGTAGTCATGAAAACAAGTTGTGACATGGACATAGAACTATCAACAAATAGCACAAGAATAACTAATCAAGAGGAGCGTGGATTGGTTTTCAAAACTTTTTCGAATAACTGATTCAAATTTAAACAAGTTGAGAATTAATAAGTCAACCAAACCAAATGCACAAGTACGAAAGCGATAAGTAAGCGGGAAGAGAGAGTGTAAACGATGTAATTGTGGAGGTTCGATCCCAATCAATGATTTATGTCCTTTGTTACCAAGCTCTCCGTTACGAGCAAGACATTTTCACTAAATTTGATTAACTTATAGCACAATCCGACCCCTTACAACGATTTCGGTGATTTACAAACATGGGGCACTAATCCTTATACAATATTGAGTTTTCTAGAACCTCAATATGATCCTACAAATTTAAAGAGGAGTGATTTTGCAATTTGAGAATTCTCTCTTAATAAATGATATAAACAAATTAAGTACAAAGAGATAAATATGTTAACATTTTAATGAATAGCAATGAATGAAGCTCAAGTGTTATATGAGAAAACTTTGATGAAAGAGATGGTTTTCAAAAATTGATTCAATCAATCAAAAGTTTTCAAAGTAAATGTTTGAAAAATTAAATAAGATGTAAGCTCAAAGAGGATTGCACAAATATTTCTCACTTTAATACTCTTAAAGAATGTTGTAATGAATGCAAAAGTAGAAGTATTTATAGAGTTTAACTTGCCAAAAAATTTGTAAGTACGGATAACTCATCTTGTTACTCGTCTCTTGTCCGGATAACCAATATAGTCGTTTGTACAATAAAAATTAAAAGTCAAAATGGTTGAATTTTGGACCGTTGGGAACTTCTGGTCGACCGCTTCTTCCGGTCAATCAATCGCTAGACATTTTCGGCCCTTTTGATCCGATTAGAAGGTTTTGAGCTCATTAATCATCAAGATTAAATAAAGTTCTTCCAATGAACATTAGTGGTATCTTTAATATTCTCTATCAACATCTTTAATGAGCTCCAATCTTCCAATACTGACCTAAGAATTTTTCTTACATGTCCACCATTAGTAAAATTACGATCAAAACCTTTGAGGTCATCAACAATATCGGTGAAGCGAGTAATCATGTTAACAGTAGGTTCATCTTATTTCATGAAAAAAATTTCAAATTCTTTAATCAAAAGATTAATTTGGTTTTCTTTACTTTACTAGTGCTAACATGAATAACTTCTAATGTATGTCAAATATCGTGTGTGGAATCACACGTGCTAATACGATTTAAATTAATTTCTATCTAAAGCACAATAAAATAGATTTTTGACTATAGCATTTAAAGATAATTTTATTTTATTGTCTTCGTCACACTCCTCTCTAGGCTTTGGAAGTGTTTGATCGGGTTTTTCACCAATTTTAATAATCATTGTAGATACATAAGAACAATATTCAATCATTTTCAAATATTATAATCTATTGATTGAATGTAAATCATCATCCTAGTTTTCCAAAATTATAATATGTGACATCAGAGAAGGAATGAAGACTTGTAAAATACCTCTCAATATTTTGAAAATTGTAGTTAGCCATTACTTAAGATTGTGAAGTCTTTAATTTTAAAATTGAGAACATTGCTCTGATACCAATTGATAGCCCAAAAATAACTAACTAAGAGGAGATAGATTGGCTTTCAAAACGTTTTTTCCAAAAAAATTGATTCAAATTTAAACAAGTTGAGAATGAATAAGTCAATCAAATAAAATACACAAGTATGAAAGTGATAAGTAAAAGGGAAGTGAGAGTGTAAACAATATAATTGTGGAGGTTCGATCCCAACCAATGATTTGCGTCCTCCGTTACCAAACTCTCCATCACGAGCAAGAATTTTTCACTAAATTTGATTGACCTATGGCACAATCCAACTCCATATAATATTTTCGGTGACTTACAAACAAGGAGTATCGATCCTTATACAATATTGAGCCTTATAAGACCTTAATACGACTCACAAATTCAAAGAAGAATGATTTTACAATTTGAAATTTCTCTCTTAATAAATGATATAAATAAATTAAGTACAAAAAGAGAAATATGTTAACACTTTAATGAATAACAATGAATGAAACCCAAACGTTAGATGAGAAAACTTTGATGAAAAAGATAATTTTCAAAAGTTGATTCAATCAATAAAAAATTTTCAAAGTAAATTTTTGAAAAATTAAATAAGTAAGCTCAAAAAATTTTGCTCAAATATTTCTCACTTTAATACTCTTAGGACCTGTTTGATATGATTTATTTTCCATAGAAGTGGGAAATTACTTTCCAAGTTCCAACTTTTTTCTTGTTTGATAGTCAAATTTTTCTTGGCAAAACATTTTCCCCCCAACCCCCCACGTGACCCATTTTTCCAGGTTTTCATTGAATTGGTTTTCCTATCACTTTGGTGGGAAAATGATTTTTCAACTTTTTTGGTAATAAAAACAAATTCTATCCACAATTGTATAAAAAAAAAAAAAATTGCCCTTTAATAGACAATTTTCATGGAAAACAAAGTCAAACGAACACAAAAAAATTCAAAATTTGAATATTTTTCAGGTGAAAAATTATACAAATCAAAGACAATTAATTGACAATTCTCATTAAAACAAGTTCTAGGCAATTCAATTCCCTAAAATTCATTTTTTTTCCACCCAATTTTCATTTTTACAATTAAACGGACCCTTAAAGAATGTTGTAATGAATGCAAGAAGTAGATGTATTTATAGATTTAAAAAAACATCAAAAAATCTATAAGTTCGGATGACTCGTCCGATTGATCGCATATTGTCTGGATGACCAATATAGCTGATTGTAGAGTAAAATCAGATGTCATAATGGTCAAATTTTAGACCGTTGGAAATTTTCGGTTGACCACCTCTGTTTGATCGCCACTTCCGACCGATCAACTGCCTGACAATTTCGACATTTTTAAATTTTGGTCCCGTTTGATCCGATTCGAATGTTTTGAAAGGCATGGAATTTTGGTAAAAAAAATTTAACTAACTTTTATAGATAAAATATATTTTTCAAATTCAAATATCATTTAAAAAGTCATTTTTATAAATGATCAAAACATTGCATTAGAATAACTTTTGATGCACAAAATTGTTTTTAATTCATAGAAGGATGTTGAGTTTAAGCATTCATTTCCAAGTATCAAAGTATTAGTACTTTTACACTTTATATAGGAAATCTAGTCTTTGATTTTGTTTCGAAATTTGACTCTTAAGTTCTTGAATGTTTGATTTCGATCTTGACCTCATTCATGAGTCCAATTTGTGATGGTATTTTTTGATCTTTTGACAACAATCGATAAATTTTTCATAGTATGCTTTGAAAAACTATAATCACTTGAATTCAATTTGTTAGTAAACAAGATTAACTTGTTTGTTATAATAAAAAAATCTAAGATTATAATCAACAGTAGATCAACACCAATAGACTAGGACAAAGAACAATATGCAAATTATGATAAAAGAGCCATGGCAAAAGGTGCTACATACGAAAATGAAAAAAACATCTTATATCAATATTACCTGCACATTGGACAAATACGTTAGAGGCACAAACATAGCTTCAAGAAGGGGGTGTAATGATCATGTGGACACTGTTGACCTCGAAAAATGGCTTTGATAGATGGTCAACAAAATAAGTCTTAACGTGAGATACTCCATGCATACGGAAGCACGCCGTTAGTCACTCGTGACCTTTTCCGGATAGGGTGGAAGCGGCAGCGAGCACTCTGATGGTCAAATCTGTATTTCGATTAACCTGAACTTGATTCCTGACAGAGAAGTAATTGTCGGAATGTGTTTAAGAACAAGTTTAAATATAGTAAAGCCAAGTGTGTTACCAGGACGTTGTAGGATCATTTTCTTATCATAGGTTGGGAGAATTTATACTTGAAAAGGGAAGAGGATAACCGTTGGATGGCGAGACACGTGGCTTCAGATCCTGATGGGGATCGTCCCGTCATAGGCGCCAACCCGTCGATCCATAGGTTGGCCGTCATTAATTGTCTGACAAAAGTAGCTGAATTGACCATTTAAAAACTACCGTATGTCCTATCAATCAGTTAAAGATTTGACTTTGTAAAGATCTTCTTTTAGAGGATCTTTGTAGAAGCGTAGTGAGGCAGATTCGTGAGGTGTCGTAGTGGGTGCAGAGTACGGGCCTTTGTATCTGCTATGATTTGCGAATGAGTTCAACTCTATTTTCAAGGGTACGTCATTCAGTTCGGAGCATCGAAATTAGTTCGTTGATCAGTTTATCCAACGCAAATTTAGTTCGTCCGCATCATGGTAGTGTGGGATCGGTTTGTTTGACACGTTGTGGATGAAGTGACGGGTCTTGGCAGGCTTGTAACAATAGTCTCACAAGTCTATTGTATGGATATTCATATAGTACAAGGACTTCAGTTTATTTTAGTGGGAGGTGGAAAGCGGATAAGTGTGCGAAAAAGGCGTCCTGGGCGAAGGGTGAGATGGTGAAAATTGGTAGTTTTGTCGGGGGGTTCCGTGCAACAAGACTGTATATGGACGAAGAGATGGGGGATCGACAACTCTAAGGAGAGTTGTTGCAATGCTGAGTCCTGACTTGGATGAAGTGATATGAGTTAGCAACTCTAAGGAAAGTTGTTGCAACGCAGAGTCCTGACTTGGACGAATCGATATGATTTGGCAACTTTGAGGAGAGTTATTGCAACATTAAGTCCTGACTCAGACAAAGCGATATGATTTGGAAACTTTAAGGAGATTTGTTGCAACGTTGAGTCCTGACTCGGACAAAGCAATATGAGTTAGCAACTATGAGGGGATTTGTTACGACGTTGAGTCGTTGAGTCCTGACTTAGACGAAGCGATATGATTTGATAATTCTGAGGAGATTTGTTGCAACGTTGATTCCTGACTTGGATGGAGCAATATGATTTGGCAACTCCGAGGAGATCTATTGCAACGTTGAGTCCTTGGACGAAGTGATAGGAGTTAGCAACTCTGAGGAGAGTTGTTGCAACGTCGAGTCCTTATCCGCCTGAGGTTGGGGGGTTGAAAAGATAGCCTTTGGCTGTGTGCTAATGATTTTAAAGCTTTCACATCTTCCCAAGGCAATCATGGGGGAGACGTTGCTTGCTTCCAAGGCCCGCCTCCATTGCCATAAATGGTAATCATGGCAATGGACCCAAGACGACGTATTTTGGCTGCGCGTGAGGTATACAGCTCCATCGGGGCCTTTGATTCGCATGACTCTTGGTTTCAATGATGATCATGAGCTCTGGGTTTGGATGTCCCAGATGTGTCTTGAGACGATCCAGCAGCTAGGGCGAATCTTGAAACACCTATGTAAGGCCCAAACCCTTACTTTGTCACTTTTTACTATTGTGAAAATCTTCAAAATTCTCTTAAAGCTTTTAATCTTTGTTTTTTCTCCGACGAGCAAGACTGCAACTCCAGCGTGCCAATTGGAAATTCCAACAACTCTTCTTTGAACTACCAAACTTAAGTAACGCTCGTCTCTGATTCTCCAATTTCCTTTTGAAAAAAAAAAAAACTTTCAGAACTTCTAAGATGGCCACTGCTAAGTCCCTTAGTGCGACAATGAGTGAGGAGAGGCGGAGTGAGGGGAATTCTTCAATTATGAAGCCCATAGTCGTCACCTCGAATGAACTGGGTAGGGCCATTATGGCTAGAGAGAATATCTAGAGGTGCCCAGCTTCTTCCTTTGATACTTCTATCTACTGGAGAGCCTCCAAATACCCATTTAAGACTACTTCGGAGACCTTAGAGAAGTGTAGGAGGGTTTTTAGGATACCAGATAGTGTGGAACTGATCCTTCCCGACCCGAGTAAGAGAGCCTTCTATTTGAGACCAGGATGCGTGGTCGTGAGTGAGAACCTCTTTAGAGCTGGCCTTAGACTCCCCTTCCACCCTTTCTTCAGACTAGTTCTCCATTCTTATGGACTGCCCCGACCCAGCTAAATTCGAACTCCTGGTCCCAAATGGTGGGGTCGTGGATGCTCGGCGTCAAGCCAGCTTAGGGATAAACATGCCCTATAGTGTGTTCCAATCTTTCTACTTTCCGAAGAGTGTGGCCGGGGGAAAAAGAATAAGGGGTGGTATTACTTGTCTCCATGGGGGGTCCCATTCTCCATTTGTGGTCGACCTACCCTCCTCGATCAAAGGATGGCGAAGTTCCTGGTTCTGGGGAGGCTGGGAGATGGGATACCATGGAGAATGATCCCATGGCTCCCCTTATTGTTCCCACCTCTTACTCCACACCCAGTAAGTTCATTTCCTCCGGTTGATTTAACTTAATCAAATTTCTTATGTTTTTAATATTTTTGTTGCTTTGCAAGCTCTTTTCCGAGGTGTGAGATATCCGAGGAGGAGTGGGATATCATCAGCCAGCTTTACCACCAGCCTTACCAAAAAAGGAGCTACAACGAGCTGATCGATAAGAATACTAGCTTTACTTTGCACGGACTAATGGCTAGCCAAGGTGAGGATTCTATTCGATTCTCCCGTAAATGTCTCTTCCTATCCAAAAATACTAACTTGGTTTTTTTTTTTTTGCAGACAACTTTTTGAAGAAGAAGCATTTGAGGCCTGACTTCGCTACGATCCATCGTAGCATTGTCGAGGTAAAAATGCTGAAGACTAGCTCGGCCGTATATAAAAAGCAATCTGAGAGGCTATTCTTCCTAAGCGAGAGCCAGCAGCCTACCGAAGAGGACGTAGCGGATGATGGCGTCTCCCTCATAAAAAAGAAGTGAGCCGGGCCATCAGGGACTTCTTCTTCGACAACGGTGGCCAAACCTCCTCCCCCTTCTCCTATCCCATTCGGGGTGCCAATTATGGCCCCATTTGAAGTCCGAAAGGCCTTTGTGCTTATTACTGCCATTTCGGTTGAAGGGCCGGCTAAGAAGAGGCTGAAGAGGCCTGCTAACGCCCTGGCACGGGGCAAAGCTACTGATTTCCTAGGGAGTAAAGAAGATGACCTCCCCGAGGCAGTATTGGAGATGCTGTCTCCTGAGACCGCCTCCGTCTCTCGAGTCCACAACAAGTATTAGACCAGGGACTGGCAAGATCATATCACCTCCGTCGCTCGATTCCAACTACCGAAGAAAAGATTGAGAAGTTGAAACTTTTGAATATTCAGCTGGAAGTTGAGGATTCCACTCGTTCTTCATTGGAAGATAAAATTAATCAGCTA
>CAIGRF010224950.1:9406-20960 GCA_903798235.1 Fraxinus ornus | reverse complement strand
TCATCAATTGGGGTCCTATCAGATCCATGGGAACCAAACCTTCGCCACCAGGCTAGGAATAACATGAGTTTATATTTTATCTTTCTCATAGCACCCTAAAACAAGAGGAAGGTCCATTGGAACTTTCAGAAGGAAAAATTCTTCATCCTTCCACAAAAATTGATGGATGTCAAGTATTTGGTTCATGCCAAGAGTAAATTATATGGAAACATGCCATGTACTCTCACTGCGGCTCCTGCCCACAGAGTCGTAATAATCACTGCACCGCTCTGTTTCCGTTATAGTTAGAATATCTGCTACTTAATTTTAACCACAAGAATTATGGAGACAGAACAAAATAGGGATGAAACAAGAAAGTCAACACCAAAAGGGGACTATGCTGTAATACAGATTGCAATGAATTAATATGTTAAACATATCCTGTAACTGAAAGGTCAAGGACCAGTATGCAATTAGAAATTTTTTTGTTTTAAGCTAACTTTCTGGACAAAGTAGAAGATTAAACAGAATGAACATACAATTGCAGCTCTGGATTTACAAAAGATCTGGCTTACTATGTATAGAATATATCAAAGTTCCTTGGTCCTTGATTAAATATACCCATTGATGTTGAATTCTTTTGCCTTAAAGAAATTAATTGAAAGACATGGTCTGCCATCATTATAAAGAAAAATGATCCTGTCCATATGAAGTTTTTTTTTTTGCCTCAGAGATACCTGAACAGGGGCAGGTCGGCAAGCCATCATACCCAACTTGTTGTTTGCTGTATGACCAGTAAGTTCCACCAAGATATCAACTTTATCTTCTCTAACCATGCTAGCAACTCTTTTCTCATCAATCCCATAGATATCTTTCCATGTCCCTCCTTTTTTCAAGACACCGTCTCTAAATCTGTTAGTTTTTGCATCTGCCTGTAGCATCATAAGTGGCAATCATTAAATTAATAATTTTGACTCCGCTCCGGAATCGCATCTCTAACAACTGGAAAAAACTTAAATTCATTTTCAAAATAAAATTGGAAAAGACAGCACCTACGACTAGGAAATTGTTGTCAGTCAATAAGAACGCAACAGCTGGCATCAACGTTTAGAAAGGTTAAATCAGTTACTGAGCCTCAGGGCATAAGCCTCAAGATAGACGAACAAATATTTCGAAGAAAAACAAATATATGCCCATAATAAATCATACACAATTTAAGAAATTTGTAAAAATAACAATAATAATAATAACAACAACAACAAAATTAAAAGTCTAACTTGCAAACAAATATAAAATGAATCCATAAAATAAAAAATAGTCCAAAAGGCTAAGGCAAGTAATATAATGTCCAGAAAATGCAAGACAAACAGGAAACAACTTAGTCGTCTTTGAGGCCTCATAAATGGGCATTTTATGATAGCCTCACATGAGGCAAGATTTGAGGCATAAGCCTCATGTAGCTTTTTTAAACAAGTCCTGTTTCGTTTAGATAAAAAAAAAAAAAAAAAAATCAGTAGATTTGATGAAAGTTGATGGAATGTTTGGTTGAAAAGTCGTGGATTCCATAAAATATGTGTTTGAATTAATTGTTGACTTTGACTTAAATTTTAATCAGATTTTCTCGCTGAACCAAACAGGAGCTAAATAATGGCTGGCTATAGAAAACAAAAAATGTGCACAACTTAGACAGGATTAGAGAGGGTGCTGATATGTAATTATACCTTTAAAACTGCAGAATAAACAACCACCTTGTAGTTTGCATAGTCGTGGTAGAAGAGTGGGGCTTCAATGAAATACGATACAGAATGAGTAAAGTAGTCAGGTGACACATATCCGATTACAATAGGCCTCTCTGGATCTTTGGTGTTGTCCCATGATTTATACTGTGGAAATAACCCCATAAAGCGCCTACCCCAGTCCCTGCAATTATAGTTTTGAATCAGGCAACCTCAAAATTTTAAAATGCACATCGTTCAAGGATCCACAAAATAGGAAATATTTACTGTTGATTTCAAAATACAAGGTTTCATGTGCATGCGTGTGGGGGCAGGATTTCAAAAATAAAATATCCAATACTGATCAACTACTGGTTGTTGTCTATATAAATTGATCAACAGCTTACTCATGGTGCAAGATGTATATAGTCAATTCATTTGTATGTAATATATCATGCTCTCTTTTTGTAGTAAGTGCGGACAAAATGCTGTAGAGTATCTGTGAACCTGTCTTCCCACTGATTTACATAATGAAATCATACTTGATGTTCTTCAAGGTAGCAGGTCTTTCATTTTTATACTGGATTCGTATTCCAGTCTTTCTCATTTTTAGTATAGTATGAGAACCTCTAAGGTGGCAAGAAAAAGGAGAGCAAAGAAGGAACACAAAATAGCAGAATACAAATGGCATCTCTCTGTATACATGAAAAAACAAATGCACATACAGGATGAAAAATTAGATGTTAGGCACTCAAAAAGAGAAATTATTTCACTTCCATGTGCAACTAATTAAAAAATATAAATTATACAAACAAGCTAGAATACTATACCTGTGTGCCTCGTATAGTTTATCATCATTTCCCTCATTTATGTAGTTCATTGCAAGCAACCGATTCTGCAAATATGGTCAAATGAGCAAAACTGTTAGCACAAACTAAGAATGTAGTTTAGGTCCCGAGATACTGTAAGAATGAAGCCCCAGAACTATACAAACAAAATAGAAAAATTACAAAGATGACATCCAAATACCCCTACACAACCTATCC
Source organism: Fraxinus ornus (assembly GCA_903798235.1). NCBI lineage: Eukaryota > Viridiplantae > Streptophyta > Magnoliopsida > Lamiales > Oleaceae > Fraxinus > Fraxinus ornus. The sequence continues at coordinate 18,220 of CAIGRF010224950.1, read as the reverse complement.
TAAGAACTGAAATTGCATACCATTAGAAAAACATCCCCCAAACCTATCAGAGATGTAGAAACCATAATTTTCTAAACATGATTAAGAACTAATTCAAAATACTTTCGAAACCACTAAAAAGACATGTATGGAAGGCCTTCAATTTCGATTAAAGCAATTGTGCTCATGTTTTTGTTTGCCTCTAGGCTGTTCTTTCTAGATATATTGGGGGACGGACTTGCAGAAACTTATAATCAGATCAGTGAAATAATGTGTTGATCCATTTTTTTCAAAACTCTAAACATGTTCAATGCCATGTTAGTTAGACATAATCAATCGAATATAACTCAAAAAATATAGCTGCAGTAGCACTTCCAGAAATGCAGTGAACTGGACATTTAGCCCCTTATTGGTCCCAATTTTTCAAAATTCATTTTTCTCGAAACTCGTTTTCGACCAAACATTTTATGGACCCACAACTTTTATCAACTTTTCAATCACATACCATTAGCTTTTATCAAAATCAACTAAACATCTAATTTTTAGCCAAACCAAATAGGGGCTTAAATTTAAATGGAAGGTAAGGGTTGGGAAAGAGCAGAGATATTCATGAAAGAGTTGCAAAAAGGCTAAAAAATTATCTAAACTCAACATTCACAAATTAAACAAGCAATACCTGGCCTGCATTGCGAGAATCAGGATCAATTTTAAGGCACTGCTCATATGCTTCAATGGCCAGAGATATATTTCCAGCATCTCTGTAGAGAACGCCTACACAAAAAAAAATAAGAACTTCAACTTATAATTAGACTCCAACATGGTTACCAAATAAAAAGGAATTACAAACACNTTTTACTCATTTTTAACCACACATTCTTTAATAAAATAATATTTTCCGTCACATCGATAATTTTTCATTCTTTTTCAACCACACATTTTCCATTAATCTATTATTTCAGAATACATTTTTCTAAAATAATGTGGCTCAAATACACCCATAGTAACCAAATAAAAAGGAATTTCCAACAGAAATTTAGAAGGAATGTAATAGATGATCTAACACTTCAGGCAGCAAAAAAATCTAAAACGTGATTTTGATTATAGGTGTCTCTTCATCAATGCGGTAGCCTGAACTAATGAAAGAATTTGTTTATTTTGCATGGATACTAACTTTAGAAGCAATAAGTTTCATCGACATCAGTCCATCCCTTAAAGGTGATACAATTCAGTATTGCCACTCAGGCAAAAGAAACTTATTGACCAGAACACAAAGCCTTTCTATTCATGCGGATAGGTAACTGTCAAGACATAGGGAGATGAAAGGATGGAGAGAGACCTAAATTATTATATGCTTCTGCATATGTAGGATTTGCAGCAATGGCTTTCTCTATCATGCTGGCAGCAGCATCCATTTTGCCCTGTGCACAGTCACAAATGCCATGAATTTTACCAGCCAGGCATATGGTCTTTCAGGAAAGTAAATGTGAAATACTATAGATACAGAACCTGGACAGTGTAGACTACTCCAAGATTATTTAATGACTGAGAGAAGTTAGGTTTGATTGATAAAGCCATCTGCAAAGACATAATAATAATAATAATAATAATAATAATAATAATAATAATAATAAACTGAAACATATGTTTTGTTTTGTTTATAAAGACCCAAAGGAATTAAACTTGCCTGGTAACATTCTACTGCTCTGTCAAGGTTGTCCCGATCCTTGTATATCACTCCTAAATTATTACATGCCTCTGCACAGTGGGGATTGAAGTGGAAAGCAAGTTCGTAGAATACAACTGCCTGCAAAAGTAGGACGTTATTTACAAGAAAATGGCAAGATACAGCCACATAATATACATAAAGAAGAAAATATAAGCAGACAAGAAACATCCTCCTAGTCCTGGAAGCATTTTATTACAAGATTATCTTTTGCAGTTGGCAGTTTGCATGATGACATGATTTTTATACCCAATTACCATGTCAAATTCCAGCATTTCTCCATAAGCAACCCCTAGATTGTACATGGCATCAGCATAGTGCCAATTATAATACAGTGCTTTCTTATAATATGCCACACCTTGGTCGATGTCACCCTCCAATTTGACCTGCACAGAATCATCCCATGTCAATAACAGTGATACAAGAGCGTACGTTTATTTTTCATAAACCCTTTTAATAGTAGATCATGTTTAATGATATAAAAAGGGTCAGTAATGTACGAGAATGCTGGAAAATATTGATTCACATGATTTTGGGAATGTCCTTCAGGTTCCCAATTCTTATAAAATGAGGAATTGAATTAATTGCCCTGAGAAACCCAAAAGTTGTTCATATTACAAACTTCACTTGTTGATGAAGACAAGTGCACAAATTCAAAAAATGTAGCAGCAACATAAGGCGTGCATTTACATTTGCAAAAGTTCAGGGCTTCTGTAATCACTGTTTTCAGAAAAATGAAATACAAGGCAATTGCTGCGCGACAGAAGAGGTGTGAAAATATACTAAATGAACACGTCCGATTCAAGTAATAAAGTGTCTACTTTGGTTTACTAAAAATGTAAATGAGCTGGAAATATCCATGTACGAAACCTTTGTGCCCAAATCAGTCAAAGCAATTGCCATGTTATTTTTTGCAATCTCAAAGTTTGGAGAGACAGCAAGACACCTGTATATACAAATAAGAAAAGAGTCAAAATGACATCAAGTGGAGGAAACTTTTCCTACCATTATATTTGGGAAAAAAGAAGAAGAAGATGATGAATTATAAGTTGGGAACCTCTCATAACAGGCAATTGCAGACTCCAAATCCCCACGATTTTTATAGATAACGCCCATGTTGCAATATGCTTCAGCATACATGGGTCTCACTATAGCAGCTTTCTCATAGCAGTTTAGGGCAGTGTCATATTGCATCATTTCAGAATAGACAACACCAAGGTTGTAATAAGCAGGCTGCAACAGAAAGCCATCATATCAAAATTCAATGCCTGAATAGCAAAATCAAAGCGACTGGAATCCCAAAAAAGAAAGCAGAGAAATGTGAAACTACAGCATAGTGTGGGTCAATTTTGATAGCTTCATAGTACTTCTGAATACCATCCTGAGTGTTACCAGCAAGCTTTAGGCTGGTTCCAAGATCTGTTAATACGATTGCCAAACATTCAGCAGCTAGTTTATAAGAAGGATCAGCCTTTAGAGCTTTCTGATACATCTGCATTATAGAAATTCAATAAACATGAATAATGACTAATGGAAAGTCATACAGCAAAATGGACAACTGGACACCCCTATCAACAATTCAAAGTGCCGAATAAGCTCTAAATGCTAAATCAATGGCACGAGGCTTGTTACAGATGAATAACTATCACTACAGCATTCAGGACTTTCCAGGATAAACCCCAATGAGAATAGCAAATTACAAATGCAGAGAGAGAGAGTTCTACCAAATATAGGTATTCATGTATTGCTACCAATCCCAAGCATGGGATATATTTTCATATCGGAGGTATACTCATAAATGTTGTATTTCTAAAAGATATATCAAAAGATTGTTATGTTTTGTTTACCATAGATGCATGAAGAGAGTGAAAAACACTCTCCAGAAATTTACTACACTAAAGCTGGCATCACCCAGCAGAAGGAGAGTGATTAGGGCAAATCAAAACAGGTATATCGTCCTAAAGGCCCAAAGAGACGTGGAGACTAAGATAAGGGTATGATTTTTATATGTTTGGTTGCCCACAAAAAGACAATAACTTCAAGACAGAGAACAAATGAAGAAACACAACAGCAGAGGAAAATTGCATCAAGTATCAATTTACACTTTTAACTCAGAAATTAAAAATTTGTAAAGAGAGCATTAATTACCCTTTCTTACTACACAAGCTCTAAGGTTATATCAAATCACCCTTTCTTATTACACACGCACTAAGGTTGCACCACTTAGTCAGAAATTTGTTTTGAATACTTCAAAAAAAAAAAAAAAAAATTCATTCTAGCAGTAAAACAACTTAAAATATTGACTAAACAAGTTCAGAATATGATAAAAAATAATATTGCAAAACCAAATTACATCAGAGATGCACCATGCTTATTTTAAGTTGGAGCAGTAACATAAACACCACATCCTTACCTCAGCAGCCTCCACCAGTTGACCCTCATCTTTATACAAGATACCACAGTGCGTGAGCGCACATGCGTTTTGTGGTTCCATCCGGATAGCTTCTGAAAAACTATCGTATGCAAGCCTCTTCAAGTTCTGCATTTGTAGACAAATCCCTTTGCCAATGTAGGCGTCCACATTTTCACTATCCTCCTCCAACACACTCTCATAGACAGCAAGCGCATCCACAAATTTATTCCTGGAGCGGAGAATGTTGGCATATGATAAAGCATCTTTCCCTTCAAAACTATTCTTAGGTTGACTAATGCCTATAGAGCTTCTACTGGCAGAAGAAGGTTGCCCTTCTGTCGAGAAGACATGATCATCAGTTGAGTCATTTCCTTTTTCATTGCCAACATCGTTTTCTGTCCAAGCCATGTGACTTAATGAGCAAAAACAAATTCCTGAGATGGGATAATAAATGGTAAGAACAGAAAAGAAACAAAATTATATAACAGACTAGTTTCCATAGTTCCAAATCATCAACTGTTTCTTCAGACATCAAAAAATATCCTTCCATTAACAAAAACAATAACTAGAATCCACGGAAAATAAAGTTTGTCCACACTACCCCAACTAGTACTGCATCAACTAAATTTCTGCTTTCTTCCCAATACCATAAACTATCCAATCTTAGTGTTATTTTGAGGGGTAAAAAATTGATCACGAAATATTAAAAAACAGTAAACTTACATTATATACGTTGAAATGATAATTACTCAATACAAGCCAATACTGGAAATGTACAGGTGAAAAACAGCTTTGAGATAGCTGGAACTCATGGCGCTTTTTGTTCAATTTAGGGGTAAACAGGATTATGCAATTCGCTAAAGATGATCATAGGGTTAAGTATGGGTCTCAGGAGCGTCAACAATAACCAAAGAACTATCAATTGTGGAACTAGAGGACCCTTTAGTATCTTCAAAGGTTCTGAACTTAATGTAACACTACTGTTCACTTATTAACCAAACCCTATTCAACAAGCTCAGGACCATAAACACTGTGGTATAAAGGTTAAATACTCTCGTATAATTAACAATTTTACCAAATAAACCTGCACCAATTATTTACTCACATAGTACCCAAAAGAAATAAGAAGAAGAAAACTAGCGTCTTTAGAAACTACAGAAATGATCTTCAACATATGTCCCAATCTGCAGGGAGTTTGTGAATTATTCTGTTGGGGTGTCCCCGTTATCCACAATTGCATTGGATCTGGGGTTCAGTAAGAAGTAGAAAGATTGTATGGTTTTAGTTGGTGAGATAAGACGTGAAAAAAAAATCATGATTTTTAATTTGGGAATAATACTCTAGACTCTAAAGCCACATTTGGCACCTGGATTATGCCGTATAAGAAATTTAGTGTAAGATTATAATGGATATTAATAGGTAGATGGTATCACGGTAGATAGTACCCATTGACCTTTCATTCAAAGAATGTTATTTACTATATCATCATTATTCGGCATAAACTCACCTCTAACCTCTATATTATGTTATGAAGATGATAGTACCAATGACTATCTTTTGAATGAAAAAATAAAGAACCACCTTAATATGATTTATTTATACATATCCATTATAATTTTATACTAATTTTCTTATACAACCTTATCCGACATGCCAAACGTAGCTTAATGGGTTTCAAGTCGAAGTAAACTATGACTGATTACAAGCGATGTCAATTTAACCATACTAGAAATAAGTATGATCATGGAGCTAAACCAATAGAATATGAAATACTATTGACTGATTACAAGCGATGTCAATTTAATAATACTAGAAAGTATGGTTAAAATAAGTATTATCATGGAGCTAAACCAACTTTGTTTACACAACAAAAAGGAAATAGAATATGAAATACAACAGATTGTAATGTTGTAAACTTTGTAGGTTCAATTACGTGTAGAGAATGACCAGTTAATCACGTAGGCTAGACAAAAAGTAGTTCAGAACTTTCCCTTGATAGGAAAAGGTGTTAAAAGATCTATATGTTAACTATAAAATCAGCTATGAACTAGACCATGAAGGATGAGTGTCTGTAAATTAACAATACCAAGATTCTATATCAATAAATAGAGTGGCAACTATTGAGAATGAATTTACTGACGAACATTGGACATATCTTGCCAAAAACACTAAACAAAAATGTCATTCACAAGACTGATGCACTAAACTTACAAACACTAAAACTAATTCAACCAGAAATCATCCTAAAAACTTAATTCATTTGACATTCTTAGAAAACATTGATTCGGAAAATTGGGAATAAAGCTTAATTCTTCATAGCGTGTAACTGTGCCATTGAGTGATTGCAAACCCATGTTTCACAAAAGCGCTAGTCTTACATCTTTCGAAAGCAACTTGTTGTAGCTCAAAAACATATAAATCTACATAATTAACCAATTTGATCGATAATACAGAAAAAAGGGGAAAAATAGGGGAAAAGGAAAACAGAGAAGTGACGCAGAGCTTACTTTGTAAAGATTCCAAGGCTTTAACACAGTAACACACAGTAACGCGTGTGTGCAATATATACGTGCCAGCGTGTGTTTGGGGGCTCTATGTAGCAACACTGAGATTTTGATGTCTCCGAAGCTTCGGAGCCCCTGGAGTTCGTCTCTTTGCTAGAACCCCCACCATATACTGTCTTGGACTCGTTCGATTGCCCCTATGTGTCGGTGTATTTGCTGAAATGCCACTTGCAAAGTGTCAGCCGCGGACGGGCTTAAGGTGGACTACGACGTGTTTGGCTTTGCTTATACGGCAATAAAACTACTTTTCTATAATAATAATTTATTTCGTTAATAGAAATTTCAAAATTCTTTTTCTAGAAAAAAAAAAAAAAAAGTAATCATAGCATGTTTTAAAATAGTGATTTGTTTTGATATATTGAAATAGTAATTTGATAAAAGTGTACTGGAAATTAGGATTGATAAAAATTAATTTATTATTTTCTAATCAATGCCAACAAAATTGTAGATAATTGAGATTTATTTCACATCGGCAATTTTTCTAACTTTCATCAACACATAAAAGGCTTATTCTTCACGTTTGTTAAGTCCCATTTTTCCATTTGGTGATGCATAATGTTTTAACTAGGAGATAGATAAGAGCGTTAGGACAACAAATGTGTGGACTCGTAGCTAAGAAATGTTGCCCTTGACTCGACCACTCACCAATAAGAGAGGAGAAAGTAAAGTAATGTTATTTAACATTATTGATACTAGGGTTAGCACATATTTAAGTGGCATTATGATTGACTTAATCAAAAATGGAATTATGTAATTCATTTAATTGTGTCTTTCATTTAGTATCCGTAGACATGTGTTGTAACGTCAGTAGTGTTGAATAATATTGGGAAAGTATTTATTGTACATACTGTTTTACATAATAATGATATATCAAAATATACGTGAAAAAGTTATTTGATTGATGAGATTTTAATCCAATTAAATTTCGTTACATCATCTGTTGGTAAACCATTATATAAGTTATTATATACATTCAGCACAACCAATAATACTATTCTTTGAAGTATCATCCAAGTATGTGTGTAGACATTTATTTTATTTAATTCTCATTGATATTCGTTTTGATTTTGAAACTTGATTAGTTAACTTCGAGAAGTCCAAATACGAACGAGGTTTTCGACTTTACAAATGGGGGAAGAATTGGAATAAAGTGGAATTCAGTTGATTTTATTAATACAAGGATTGCAAAAGTTTGATCAGTTATGAAAATTGTAGTTCTTATTATTATGAAAACTGCAGAAAATTATGTAATTGTTCAAATTTTAATTTGTTGACTATTGAAGATTGGACTAAACTATACAGGGTGCCAATCTGTGAAGAGCAGCGGAGGAAGGACCACCATGGCTATTCACCAAGCCAAGAGATTAGCTGATTTCTCAGTGAGAGATATATCATCAATCACAATAAAAGCCAACTGAGATAGTTTAGAATATCTCAACATCAATAATTGATTTGAGATGTCATTTAGTTCTTCATTATCCTAGACCCAAACTTTGACCAATCTTTGTACTTTGATCCACTATGAAGAATATGTTGAGTTGACAATTGAAATATTTGTTGGATCCTAAATTACGCCGTCGACGTAGAATTTCTTCACATTCAAATTGTTGACAACTACAATGTACAATATCTAGAAACTTGTTATAAATAAGTTTTTGAGATACTGGTTTAGAAGATTCATCAACCATTTCAATAGTACAAGTCACTCTTAATTTACATAATGCATGCTTGACTTTCAAAATTCTCATCTTCAAAAGTTCAAGAAACTTTTCTTGTATGAACTTTTGACATTTGTGCCTCCATTTGCCACACGGATTCCAACCCTAGTTTTTCATTAATGTTAAAAGTGGTTAACCATTAACTATTGATACATTTGGTGTACAAGCATTTAATAAAATTCGTTAATGAGTCTTTCTTTGAAACGTACTTGAATGAATGAGAACTTTCCGCTCTTTAATTGCTCGACATTCCTGTTACAAAAATAGGGGAATGCTCCACGTACAGGAGCATTCCCCTTACAATCTCACAGGCCCCCTCACTGTAGAGGGGGCTCACAATTTTTTTTATCCTTTTTTTTAATAGTGGGCCCCCTCTACAGTGAGGGGGCCTGTAAGAGTTGTAAGGGGAATGCTCCT
>CAIGRF010224943.1:41707-52367 GCA_903798235.1 Fraxinus ornus | reverse complement strand
CATCAATCTCCACATGTTACATACATAACTCGACGTGTGTGTGTAGACTCATATCAACATATTAGGATCATCACTGACTCATACCCGACCCAATTAGTCAGAATTTCACTTTCATCGCTCGAAAGATACACACCCTCCAAACTTATTATTTTCACTCAATTATCCTGGGGTGTGATCTAATGTTGAACTCATTTATATCTATTACTTCTCCTCTCTTAGTTTTGATGAATCACAATATCACAAGTTCATACTTAAACAAATAAAGGCTCTCTTATTTTTGATTTCTTCAACATTTGAGACTACACTAAGCTAATTGCCTCGCATTAGAGATATAATCATATCAACTGAGTGTCTGTGACTAATCAATGCATTTCATATGTAAGAGTATGTGTGTTATTCATCAGTAGATAGAAATTTCATTTTTTTTATAACATCTATCATTTGCTTTCTATATAACCCATGTAGCGAGCTTTATGCATATGACTCCCAAATCAGATGACCTAAGGGCACCATGGTTTAAACTCTTGCAGGCTTAATCACTCGAGTTATATAGGCTCGAACATATGTCTTGATTTATTCAATGATCAGTGCCATGCCCCTTTTCTTTTTGACACCCAATTTCTAAAAACTAAACTCTAAGTTGAAACTTTCACCTCGTATTCATCTCATTAATTTTAGATCATCCACACATAATATCATAAACAGAGTCCCTACTCATCTCAGTATTCCCTTGCAACATTTCAATCACATCCAAACTATTCTAAGAATTGGTCATGGTTTAGCACAAAATAGGTTTTTCGGGTATATACTCTATGTTCAACTATTTCTAAGCAATGAGTCAAATAATTAGCTCAATATGCAAGCATGAGTGTCGTGCGCAAAGTAAGTCAAGTTCCACATTAACGTGTATCAATCAATCTAATAATGCATAGTTTTTATCATTCATGATTCGTACATAGTCCAATATCTAACATTATAGTCAACAGAATTGTCAAACCCACACAAGCATACAAAATTTTAAACTACTACTAAAAATATGACAGTAAACTCATAATAACTCAATAAACAAATGAATTTTATTTCACTCGACAAACACACGAAAAATAATAAATTAAAACAGTAAAGTAACAAAACAAAGTTATGCTGGACACTTGTACCACTCCCCAAACTTAAACACTACATTGCCCTCAATGTACGAAGATAACAATAAATATGAAACACGCATAGATGAGGGCATATAGCAATGAAAAACATAAAGAAAACTGATACTTCCCTGATCAATAAGGGTGTAGTGGTGGAAAGCTGGGTCCCGTAGTGCCATCACCCGATAGCGGAGGGAGCTGAGCTAAGATCTGCTGCATCAACTCAGATTGGTGGGCCATATCGAATTAAAGACCCCGAATGGCAATGGTCTACTCTCTAACTTCTGACTCCATGTTACCCAAGCGATCTCACGTTTCATTGGCGCGCAACTGAATACCATCAACCCAACCAACACACATGCCCAGCCTCCCGTTCATTGTGTATATTTCGTGCTTAGTCGCGAGAGATTCTCGACTGGCGAAAGATGTGAAATGCTTAACTCGTTGTAGCTCAGTCCGCATCGTAGTTACCTCCATGCTCATGGCTCCAAATGCCTGCTGCAGACTCTAAATATCATGGCTAGAGTTTGTCATGATAGCGAACATCTATCGTAGTAGCTGTATATCCACATCTGGCTGTGGTGGTGGTTGGTCCTGAGGTAATCTAATATCAGCACCTTCTTTCCTATGTGTAGCCTCTTGCTATCTTCTTTGTTCTCTTGCCAACCTCTCCATGTGGTTAATTCAACTCCTTTCTTGTGCTTCCATTGTACTACGCTTAATAAAAGGACTCAGTTTTTTGGGAAGTTCTCCTTGTGGGATGGGGATACCCTAGATCTTGCATATACCACTGATCAAGCTGGAAAATATTAAGCAGCTGCGACGATCGCTCCTAATCTCTACTGCGTGAATCTATTCATAGATGAATGTAACAAGATCTATCTTGTTCCCCCGAACCAAGTGATAAAGAAGACCGGCCTTTAGGTTTGTGAATGTGCTGTGGTGTGAGGTTGGCTCGATGTTGTGGCATATGAAGAGCTATAGAATAGCAATGGATGGGGTGAGCTTGTTTTGATGCCATTCGGCCGTTTGAAGGGGCCATGCATTTGCACACCCAAGTAATACCTCCGCGACCTCAGGCCAAGGGAAATCTCCTGGGATAGGGACTACAATACTACATTGTTCCAAGACAATTGATAAAAATCATGGATGACCTCCGACGTAAACATAATCCAACGGTCCTACACCTATGTTTGGTGTTGCTGTTAAGAACCTGGTGTGTCAATTTCACTATTAAAATTGGCATAGAATTCCTGGACCAGACCTTCATAAACAAGATGTGGCCTCTCCCAACCATAGTTCTGCACCAACATGAGCAATTCAAAGTTGAGAAAGTCGTCAAGCCTCACTAGTTGCTCGGGGTTGATAGCCCAATGGGAGACAATCTCGATATACTTGACACGAGCTCCACTGTCTAGAAATCGATGCATACCGCCTTCAAGTGCTAGTGTACAGGCTGTACCCGAAGTAGAACCAACCTTTTCCTTACCTCTGGAAGTACGTTAAAGAGGCATCCTGCAACATCGAGAAAAGGAAACATGTAAGCTAATGTGAAGCGGGAAACCCAAGGTGTTGAAGATAAGTCAAGCAAATAAGCACCACGTCAAATAAAATGGGAAGAGTGTAATGCATGTGCAAATTGAAATGTTGCAGAGAAATGACCAAACAAGGTAAACATGAAGAAATGATGCCATGTGTTACAAAATATAGCACGACGGTGGAGAATAACGAAAACATGGCAAAATGGGGTGCAAAGAATCAATAAGTATGGAAGAAGAATGAACTTTTGACATTTAAACGCAATTCAACCAAGCAACTTCGTAGGCAGACACCATCGGGAAGATTTGAAATTTTCCCGGACAACCTCAGAGCATATGCTAGCATGTATACCAATCTAACAAATATCCACAATTTAGAGGAAATGGATATCAATTAAGTTGGAAGACGAGGGGCCAAAGTGAGTGCCGTGAAGTGTCTTATGCCTAACTATGGGAGACATATGTGTGGCCATGGTTGGATTTGGTGTTTACAACAAAAATTGAAAAGAATCATTACACATAAACATCCCAAAAATGCATATCAACAAGGTCATAGGCCAAGGGGAGACGAATGTGCAAAAACATTTCTCATAGGAATTTCATCGAACATATTGCAAGCATTGTATTAACTTAACAAGTTCTCAAACTCTTTGTCATTGTCCAAGCCCTAACTTTTCGCAAGAGAACTCAATCAAATCTAAACCAACATCTAAACCCTAAGCCCCAACTCCTCAAATAAACATTCCAAGAAATAAGAGAAAATTGAAAGAAGTAGAATCTAGGGCAAAGAGTAACATACCTTGAATCCTTGTTGGAGAGTGAGTTGAGGTGAAACCCTTTGGTGATTTTGTAGTGTGATGTGCAAGTGAAATTGTAGTGTGGTTGTGGTGTACGTGTGTGGTGAGATTTGGAGCGTTCTCGTGTGGGGGGGTGTGTAGTGCTGGTAAAAAAGCTCGTCGGCTCGGGCAGTTCGGGCTCGGCTCGTAAAAAGCCCGAGCCGAGCCCGGCTCGGGCTCGGTTACACCGAGCCAAAGCCCGGGCCGAGCCCCATTTTGGGGCATCGGCCCGATCTCGGGCGAGCCGGCCTATTTTTAAAAAAAAATAAATTAATTAAATTGGCAACTTTGGAAAGCTGCCTGCAAAGGCAGCTTAAATTAGCTGCCTTTGCAAGTCTTAATAAAAAAAAATCGAGCCGACTCGGCCCACAAAGGCTCGAGCCAAAAGCTCGGGCCGAGCCTTAATTTTTTTGGCTCGGCTCGGCTCGGCTTGTTGCCACCACTAGGTGTGTGCTATGAGTGCCGAGTGGTGTGAGAGATGCAGTGTGCGTGTGTTCAAAAAAAGAAACGGGGTAGGGGAAAAACACTCCATGTGGCCACATGGAGCATTGTGGTGCGGTCGCATGGAGTACTAGGTCAGGGCCAATTTTGGCCCTGACTTGACCCTCGCGGCCGCATGGCTAAATTTCTTTTTTAAGTATTGCCTCGATTCTCGTGCAAAACAAGCATAAATGAAAATGATGAGGTAGTGCACCATGAAAAATTGTTGAAAACATATTCACTCCCGTGAAATCCGGTTCTTGGCCTATTATCATAAAAAACTTGGATTTTACAACCCCCAAAGCTTTACTATGCTCCAATAACCCCACTACTAGTCAAAACTCCTCTAATACCTCTGCGTGTAAGCCATGAATCTCACTCCCAAAATCACTTCTAACTCAAAAACTCTTGTTGAGTTTGTGAAAAATATTGGTGTCATCCCATTGCCCCAAAACACGTTATTTTTGCACAAAATCCAGAAATCACCATGTCAACACCTCATACTGATTCTCGTCATATTACAAACTGTGTGTGATGTGCTTGGATGCTAAATGGTCCTTAGAGACGATAAATTACCTATTATGTCTAACAATCTTGAAATATGAAAAATGTAAAAATGAATGCATAAAACGGAATAAATAAAAGGGAAGAATATGTTGGGTTGCCTCCTAACCAACGCTAGTTTATAGTCGATAGCTCAACTTTATCGCGGTGCTTTATGCCGACTATGTAAGGTGGATGGTGGACTTGTCTTTTGGAAATTCCCCTCTCCAATAGTACTTAAGCCGTTGTCCATTCACTGTGAAGTTCCCTTTGCTCTCATGATTGATCTCAACAGTCTCGTATGGTAAAACTTTGGTAACCGTATATGAACCTGACTATCTGGACCCCAATTTTCCTGGGAAGAGCTTAAGTCGAGAATTGTACAACAATACTTTCTGTCCCACTACGAACTCTCGCCGTTGGATATGTATGTCATGCCACTTTTTGGTGCGCTACTTGTAAAGTTTTGCACTCTCATATGCTTCCAACCGGAATTCATTCATTTCATTTAGCTGAAGCAACCACTTTTCACCAGCTGCTTTCAAATCAAAGTTCAAGTTCTTTACTGCCCAATACGCTCGGTACTCTAGCTCAACTGGTAAATGACACGCTTTTCCAAAAACTAATCGATATGGATTGGTGTTTTGAACGTTGTTCTGTAGGCCCATAGTGCATCGTCGAGTTTCCTAGACCAAACCATCCTTGAGGAACTTATTGTCACCTCCAGTATCTTTTTTAATTCCCTATTGGAAATTTAAACTTGGCCACTTATTTGAGGATGATATGGAGTTGCTACCCGATGCCGGACGCCATATTTAGCCAACAACAACTCAAAATGTCGATTTCAAAAGTGTTTTCCACCATCACTGATTATAGCCCACGAAGTGCCATAATGGGTAAAATGGACTTCTTTAAAAACACAATCACCACTTTAGCATCGTTAGTGGGCAACGCTACTGCTTCCATCCATTTGGAGACATAATCAACATCGACCAGTATTTACTTATTCGAAAATGAAGGTGGAAACGGTCCCATGAAGTCTATTCCCCATACGTCAAAAAGTTCCACTTCAAGGATGTTGTTTAAAGGCATTTCATTCTTTCTCGAAGTATTACCAGTACGTTGACATCAATCACAGCACTTCACAAACTTAAAAGCATCCCGGAATATTGTTGGCCAATGGAACCCGGATTGTAGAATTTTTGCAACTATCTTCGATGCCCCAAAATGCCTCGCAAACACAGATGAATGACAATATTCAAGAATGGTCGGTATCTCATCCTCGGCAATACATTGTCCAATAATCTGATCAACACCTCCACGGTAGAGAATAGGATCTTCCCAAAAGTAATATTTGAACTCAGAGAAAAATTTCTTCCGCTGGTGGTTAGAGTAATCAGGCGGAGGAATGGATTTGACCAAATAATTCACGATATCTGCATACCACGGTGTAACTTCCAAGCCAAAGATTTGCTCATCTGGAAAATCCTCATTAATTTCCACCGATTCGTCTTGAGTTCCCTGTTCCAATCGCGATAGGTGGTCGGCTACCTCATTTTCGTTACCCTTTTTATCAATAATTTCCAGATCGAACTCTTAAAGAAATAGTACCCAACAAATCAACCTCGGCTTGGCATCCTTCTTTGTCATCAGATATTTCAAAGTCGCATGGTCAGTATAGACTATGACCTTTGATCCAACAAGATAGGATTGAAATTTATCAAAGGCATAGACTACAGACAGGAGCTCTCTCGGTGGTGGCATAGTTTAGCTATGCATAATTCAGTATTTTGCTCGTGTAGTAGATGGCATGAAACATTTTTCCTATTCACTGCCCTAACACTGCTCATACTACATAATCACTAGCATCGCACATCAATTCAAATAGCTGACTCCAATCTAGTGCTGTGATGATAGGCGCTGAAATAAGTTTCTCCTTCAAGGTTTAAAATCCACTAAACATTCCTCTGAGAACTCAAAAGGCACATCTTTAACCAATAAATTGCAAAGAGGCATCGTAATCTGTGCAAAATCCTTGATGAAGCGTCGATAAAATTCAGTATGCCCAAGAAAACTACGAACTCCCATAATTGCTGTAGGTGGAGCTAGGTTTTCAATAACTTGGATCTTTGCTTTATCAACCTCGATCCACTTAGCTGAAATGCGATGTCCCAATACTATGCTCTCTTGTACCATAAAATGGTATTTTTCTCATTCAACACCAAGTTTGTCTCCTTACATCGCTGTAAAACCAAACCCAGATGCTCTAAAAATTCATTAAACAACAAGTCAAACACAGAAAAATCATCCATGAAAATCTCTATTAATATTTCCACCATATCGGAGAATATGGCCATCATGCATCGCTGAAAAGTAGCGGGAGCATTGCAGAAGCCGAATGGCATCCTATGGTAGGCAAAGGTTTTATAGGGACAAGTGAATGTAGTCTTCTCCTGGTCATCTGGTGCTATTGAAATCTGATTATATCTTGAATAATCGTCGAGGAAGCAGTAATGTGAATGTCCCATAAACCTTTCCAACATCTGATCAATGAAAGAGAGTAGAAAATGATCCTTCTGAGTAGCAGTCTTTAGTTTGCAATAATCAATGCAAACTCTCCATCCCGTAACCGTTCTAGTTGGTATCAACTCATTCTTTTCATTCTCAACCACTATGATACCCCCTTTCTTTGGTACAACTACAACTTGAACTGGGCTGACCTAAGCTTTGTTGGAGATAGGATAAATTATTCCTGCATCCAAGAGTTTAATCACCTCGGCTCTAACCACTTCTTTCATGTTTGGATTAAGTCTTCGCTGCCCATCGATGCTCGGTTTGAAGTTTTCTTCCATGAGAATCTTATGCATACAAAGTGAAGGGCTGATCCCTTTTATGTCGGCAATAGACCACCCAATTGCTATTTGATTTTCGCTCAACACTCGAAACAACTTCTCTTCCTCGATCTTGCAGATTGAGTTTGAAATTATGATCGAAAGTGTGGATGCCTCCCTTAAGTAGGCATAACAAAGATGGGGAGGTAGTTGTTTAAGCTCTAGTTTCGGTGGTTGTTGAATTGATGGTAGTGGTTTTGGTAAACCAGTTCCCAACTCCTCATAATTCCTTTTTCGCACATATGGTGGATCTGTCTCCAAAAATCTTGTACAAACCTCCGTCTCCGCAGAATCAGATGCAGGCTTTGTAGGTGTCAGATGGATATTGTAGCCGAAAAGTGTTATGAATCGCATTGTCAACCACGTCGATCTGAAAATAGCTGTCTAACTTTGTAGGATGTTTCATAGCTTTGAAAACATTGAACGAAGTTTGATCCTCCCCTAATCTCAGAATTAGCTGACATCGCTGTACATCTATCAGAGCCCTCCCAGTAGCCAAAAATAGTCGACCCAATATGAGTGGCACATCTTTGTCCTCTTCCATGTCCAGAATGAGGAAATCTGCAGGAAATATCAACTTCTCAACTTTTACCAAAATGTCTTCTATGATTCCTCGTGGATGAGTAAGTGACCTATCAGCCAGCTGCAGCGTTACCGTGGTGGTTAGCTTTCCCTAATCCAAGTTTCCTGAAAATAGAGAGTGTAACTAGATTAATACTTGCACCCAAATCACATAAAGTTTTATCAAAAAAATAAGTTCCAATAGTGCAATATACAGTAAAACTCCCTGGATCTTTTAGTTTTGGAGGAAACTTTTTTTGAATCCTCACGCTGCATTCTTCTATCAACATTACAATTTCATGATCATCCAGCTTACATTTATTGGATATGATTTCCTTTAAGAATTTGACATAATTGGGTATCTGTGTAAGTGCTTCAGCTAAAGGGATATTGATGTAAAGCTTCTTGAATATATCCAAAAATATCATATATTGCTAGTCCATCTTTTGCTTTCTCAACCTCTGGGGAAAAAGAATCAGGGGTTCGTGTAGATTTATTGGTGTGGTTACTTTAGCCCGCGTTATAGCTAAAGTCCCTTTAGTAGATGATTTCCCGGGTTGCTTAGTCTGTTTCTTTACTTGCACCGGGTCTCTTCACGTGTATTTCAGGTAATTGAACCCCGTTTCGTGTAGTAATGGCTTGAACATGTTCTCTGGGATTCACTTCAGTATTACTGGCAGTGCACCTGGAGCTCTTCCTGTCATAGAAAGTGTTATTTGTCCCACTTGTGTCTCCAAGTTCTTAATTGCAGCCCCGTGATTTTGGAGAGTTGTTTCGGTCTTCCTTATAAATTGATTGGTTGTGTTCATGTATTTGTCAATCTTATCTATTAATTTAGCAAACATTTCCTCCAATGGAGGTTTCCTCTCCTACTAGTACTACCCTTGAGAACTGTTGTGATATTGGTTTTGATTTCCTCCCCTATGAAAAATTTGGATGATTTCGCCACCAAGGATTGTAAGTGTCAGAGTGTGGTTGTTTTGCTGACGTTGACCCCATTGTGTGTATTTCACTTGTTCCATTCCCTGTGAAAGAATTGGGCACTCAGATGTACTATGCTCCTCTCCACACTCTTCACAGTTCAGCTTTCTTGCTTGTGTTGCACTTGTAGGTTGTGATATACTTTCTACTTTGTGAAATAGCGAGTCAATCTTAGCAGATCGGGCTGAGTAGGTGTCAACCTCGTAGATTCTAGCTGGTTTCTTTGTACCCACATGCTCCGAAGACCACATAGCTAAACTGTTTCCCGTTTTCTCAAACAATTACCATGCTCCGTCAATAGTTCTAGTGATTATGGAGCCATTGGACGATGAATCTATTATGCTCCTAAAAGAAGGAAGTAGCCCTGTATATAAAAAATTGATCTGTGTCTTTCTATCAAAACCATGTTGAGGACATTTCCATAGTATGTTCTTAAACCTATTCCAAGCTTCATCAAATGACTCAAACTCACCCTGAATAAAAATTGATATTTCCTACCTCATCTTTGGTACTTTGGCTGAAAAGAAAAATTTAGTGCAGAATTTGTAAGCCAGATCATTCCAAGTAGTTATGCTTGCCACAGGAAGTGAATCCAACCATTCGAGTGCCTTATCCTGTAGGGTGTGGAGGAACAGCCTTAGTCTGATAGCATCTTTTGATATTTCTTGGTATCTGAAGTGTTGACACATATCCAAGAACCAAGATATATGTGTGTGGATTTTCATTTGCCAACCTGTAGAATTGATGCCCATTCTGGAAGAGTTGGATGACATTGGTTTTCAACTAGAAATTCGATTGTTCGAATTGGGGGGTACACAATGCTAGATTGACTCTGGACAATGAAGGGTGACAAAAAATCCCCAAGAAATATATTTCCATCTTCTCCTTCCTCTGCATTGCCTGCAGATGCAGGATTCATCATTGGTTCAATCTGTTGATTAGCCATTTGGTGGTTGTTCTTAGTTTTCCTACTTTGCTGCTCTAACTTCCCTTTGCCTACGATGAAAAGTCCGTTCAATCTCCAAATCCGTTGGAAGTAACTCACTGCCAAGCGATCTTAGCATGCAAACCTAAAGGAATGATAACAGTAGTTCTTAGATTAATCTAAGTACAAATGCTAAACAAAATAAATTATGTAAAATAAAAATAAAATGTAAAAATAAGTTCAAATTAGTGTCTAAGTAAATAAAATAAAACTAAAAATCAATCCCGGCAACGGTACCAAACATTTGTTCCAGAAAATATTTGTTTGTTTGAAATTACCGCAAGTGCACGGTTCGTAATAAGTAATAAGTAAAATTGAGAATTCTGGATATCAATCCCATAGGGATTGATTTAATTTGATTCTAACTATCAAAACCTTAACCGGATCTATAGAGTTTGAGATAATTATAAAGATGTGTAACTAACAAAGATTATATATGCAACTTAACTAAATTTTACCAACTAACTAAATGCAATTAAACGTTCAAATGCAAAGTGAATGTTTCTTATGAATAACAAATGAGTACTAGGATCACGAATCCTCATGCAATGTTTACTTTTAAATCTAGTTCTATAATATCGACAGCATGTTTGTATAGTTTGAAGAATCAATGATCCTAACCTATCCAATAATCTCTCTTGAGAATTATCAGACCTATTCGTGTAAACAACCTGACTATATCTCTATGACGAATGTAAATTCA
>CAIGRF010224929.1:3062-13444 GCA_903798235.1 Fraxinus ornus | reverse complement strand
ACCGTATAAAACTTTGCATGATTACCTGCACCCTACGCGTACATCTACACTTTCATATATGGACGCTATATTGTGTTTTAAAGAAGTTGATGGGGCCGTGGAAGTCACATTTCACATATTGTGATCTTGGTGAGTTAAATTTTGATGAGTTGCAATTTTTTTTTAACATGGGTAACTTACCACGTGGAATTTTTGTGCGAACATTAGGAATGAAGGGAACAAAATATAACGGATGATGAATAGAGTGTAATATCTCTAAGATGAGTGACCATTGGAAAACATTTTGAAGTTCGATGAGTATACTATGAACAAGTGAAAGTTGGATGAGTAATGAAACAATGGTTTCATTGAGTTGCCATTTTTTTAATGGCCGTAACTTGCCCCGTCATATTTTCGTTAGCCACGTCAGCAAATAATGTAACGGATTTTTTAGGGTGATGAACGAAATGCAAACGGACAAAGTTCCACTGTGAAGCACTTAAAATTTAATGAGTAGTTCGTGACTATGGTATAAGTTGGATGATTATTGAAACAATTCACTCGGAATCTTAGGATCAAATTGTCATAATGGTGCAATTTTCTCCAGATTTACAATTCAATTTTAAAATGTGATCCTCAAATTCTTAAAATTTTCAATTACACCCATAAAATATGAAAATGATCTTCTAGACCCAATATGGAAAGATCAAACAAATCCCCTGTGCAGATCTTCTCTTGAGTTTAGCGAGAGTGCAGAAATCTGAGCTCTCGAAATGCCTACAATGGAGTCATTGGAAGCTCTGGCGAACGATGAGACGGCTATGGTGGGGTTTCTACCACTCGCTTCCGCTTCTCAGCAGCCCTACGTCTCCGAACTCCTTTCATTTAATCTCGATCGCCTGCACAAGGTGCCAACAATATTCAATTTACACAAACAAACACGCTTTTATATATATTATTCGTTTATGTATTGGATTTCGGTTTTTTGGTCTGATGTTCTAGGAGCCGGAACTATTGAGGGTAGATGCGGAGAGAATTCGGAGGCAGATGCAGGAAGTGGCTGTGGGAAATTATCGCGCGTTCATTGTAGCGGCCGATGCGTTGCTAGAGATCCGAGAGGAGGTTTCCTCTATCGATAAACACCTTGAATCTCTGGTAGATTTATTTATTTATTTATTTTGCGAATTTCAATTTGCAATTATATATATACTTTATACAATTGGGATTATGATTGTAATGTGAGATAATTCTTGATATTGAGTTACGATAACTGGACTGAGTTGGTAATATGATTGAAATAAACTGCAAGCTATGTGTGAAGTTGTGGATTGAGATCCCGTGAAGGGGGTGGCTTTCTCCTCAGTAAAATGAAGCACTGCTTCTTGTTTTAATTTAAGCCAATTTGGGAGGGGAAATGGTAGTGCTTGTTGAAAATTGAAATAATGAGAGTTATGTGTTGTATTCTGAACAGTAGTAATCATCGATAGCAGTGACCTACGTGTTAAGGTAGGAACCTTACGTAGCTTAATGTGGTGAAGGGAACTTGATAGAATCTTACCAGCTGAATCCCAATTTCTGTTGAATGCCTGAAGATTGGAAGCCTCCTCTGCAATTTAGTTACCTGCTTACAAAGGATTAGATCAATAGCCACTGGTGTTACCTTCCCTAAGAACAACAAGATATAAAATGATGTATATGGAAGATGACTGAAAGTAATGATTGAATTGATTATAGATGAACAGAAACAAGTTCCAAGGCTATTTGAGAGGCCTGTCTCTCCCCCAATTACACTGACAGAATGAATTTGCATAACTAACTTATTCCCCTACCCTCCCTTTTTATTCACTATACCCTTCCCCACACAGTTACTATATTAGCCCTCCTTCCAACAAACTATAGTTCACAATCTGGTAGCCACTCTCTTCCTTCGTGCATAAGTGAACCTAATTGGGGGTCTATCATTAGATTCATTACCCGCCGCCCCAAAATTCACCTTGTCCTCAAGGGGGAAATTTGGAAATTGTAGTCTGATGGCTTCAAAGGGCTCCCAGGTGGCTTCGAACTCTGGTAAGCTTTTCCACTTAATCAGTACCTCTGGACCAGCAGCCGTGGTGAGGCAGGGGCGGGTGCCAAGGACTGATTTCGATTCCAAAATGAACTCCCCGCTGGTAGAAAGTTGCTGTGGAAGGGCGGTGACTGGTTGCGAATTTCCGACGGCCTTGCGGAGTTGAGATATGTGAAAAACGGGATGAATAGTAGCCGTGAGTGGAAGCTTAAGTTTGTACGCGACCTTCCCCACCTTCGACTCTATTTCGAACGGACCGAAGTACCTCGGAGATAATTTTTCAACGGCCCTTTTGGCTATTGACTTTTGGCAGGAGGGTCGGAGTTTGAGGTATACTAAGTCACCCACCTCAAACTGGATATCACGGCGATGCCCATCTGCTATTTCTTTCATCCTTGCCTGTACTCTAGTGAGTTGCACCTTTAATTCCCTCAACACTTCATACCGTTCTAGTAAAAGTTGCTCAACTGAGGAATTCACTGTCTGTCCTTTCTCGAAATAGAGAATTTGCGGCGGCTTCCGTCCATAGACGATCTGAAAAGGGGTGTGCTTGGTGGCAGTGTGGAAATATGTGTTGTACCAATATTCCGCCCAGTGTAGGTACTGGCTCCACACACGAGGTCTACCTAATACGAAGCACCGCAAGTACGTTTCCAAACACCGACTGACCACCTCAGTCTGCCTATCGGTCTGGGGGTGGTAAGCTGTGCTATGTTTGAGGGCGGTTCCCTGGGCCTTAAGCAGAGCTGTCCAAAACGAACTCATAAAGATTCGGTCCCTATCGAGATGATAGAATGGGGCACACCATGGAGCCGCACAACCTCGCGGGTGAACACCTCCGCCACGGTAGGAGCAGTAAAGGGATGTTTCAGCCCCATGAAGTGCCCATAATTGCTTAGTCGGTCTACAATAACCAAAATCGTGTCCACTCCTCCTGACCTTGGTAGACCCTCAATAAAATCCATGGAAATGTCCTCCCAAACCAATGCTGGAATTGGCTGGGGCTGCAATAGGCCCCCTGGTGATAATGCTTCATACTTGTTTTGTTAGCAAGTGGCGCAGTTTGCCACATAACTCCCCGCCAATAGACTTCCCTGGCCACCCGTTTATATAAGTTTTCAGGAATCTTGAATGTCCCCCGGTCATCGTATCATGGCACTCCTGAAGCATCAGACTCACAAATCGAGAATTACTGGGCAGTACCACCCTTCCTCGGTAACATAGAATCCCATCCACAAGTTTATAACCGTCCAGGTAGGCCTCCCTTCCAGTAAATCCGTCACCAGTTTTCCCAATATCGCATCGGCTGTAACCTCCCTCTTGATTTCATCAAGTTGTAGTACCTTAAGAGTGGTTATTGCGAGGTAGTTCAAGGCTGGCTGGAGTCTGGACAGAGCATCTGCAGCTTTATTTTCCGGCCCTGGTCGATATTGGATGTTGAACTCATACCCCAAAAGTTTGGTGAGCCACTTTTGATGGTCTTCACTCACAAGTCGTCGTTCCAGTAAAAATTTCAGGCTCCGTTGATCGCTCCGGGCAACCAAATGTCTAAGAGGTAGTGGCGCTACTTTTGCACTGCGAATACCGCAGCCATTAACTCCCGCTCATACACTGACCTTTGTCGGGCCCCCTGGGATAACACCAGGTTGAAGAAGGCAACCGGGTGGTTATCCTGCATCAGCACCGCCCCTAACCCATGTCCCAATGCATCCGTTTCCACTACAAACTGCTTCGAGAAATCAGGTAGTGCCAGTACTGGGACCTCGACCATGGTCGCCTTGAGTTTCTGGAATGCTGCTTCAGTTTCCCCATCCCACCGGAATCGGTCATTCTTCAACAATTCGGTCAGAGGCCAAGCAACTTTAGCATACCCCGATACAAAACGACGGTAATATCCGGTGAGCCCCAAAAGTCCCCGAAACTCCTTTAGGTTACTCGGACTAGGCCAACTGACCATGGCCTCAATTTTTGACCATTAGCTGCTACCCCCTTCTCAGAAATTACATGGCCCAGGTATTCTACCTCAGCTTGGCCGAACAAGCATTTCTTCTCATTCGCATACAGCTGATGTCGGTGCAATTCCCCCAAAACGGTGCCCAGATGTCATAGGTGATCCTCTAGTGTTTGACTGTAGACCAGGATGTCGTCGAAGAAAACCAGGACAAACTTTCGCAAGTAAGGCCGAAATACTTCATTCATCAAATGCTGGAATGTTGTTGGGGGCATTTGACAGCCCAAATGGCATGACTAGAAACTTGTAGTGGCCCTCATGCGCGCGGAAAGCCGTCTTGGGAACGTCTCCAGGTCTGACTCTTATTTGGTGATACTCTGATTTCAAATCTAACTTCGAGAATATTCGTGACCCATGTAGTTCGTTGAGCAATTCATCTATCACAGGTATTGGAAAACGGTCTGGCACTGTAAAACTCTGTTCAATGTTCAATAATCGACACAAAACCTCCAACTCCCGTCTTTCTTCTTCACCAATAACACAGGGCTCGAAGAAGGGCTCTGACTCGGCTGGATAATCCTTGCAGCCAACATTTCCCTAACCAGCCTCTCGATCTCGTTTTTCTGGACATACGGGTATCGATAGGGTCCGACATTCACAGGTGTTGTTCTCGGTTGTAGCAGGATAGCATGATCACGAGCTCTTGCAGGGAGAAGTTCATTCGGCCACTCGAAAACACTGCGGTGTCCCCTTAATAACTCAAGGATGAAACTGGGAACTACATCCCTTGGCCCTTCCTGCTCAATTCCCAGACACCCCAATTCTAGCAGAATCCCATGTGCCCCCTCCTTATACATTCTAACCAATGATTTCAGCGACACCTGTGTCTTATCTAGGCGGGGGTCGCCTTGCAACACGATAGTCTCACCACCAACCTTGAAACGCATAGTCAGAGCGCTCCAATTCACCTGCATTTTGCTTAAAGTCTCCAGTCATTTCATTCCCAAAATTACGTCTGTGCATCCCAATTCTAAGGGTAAGAAGTCTTCCATGACCTCAATATCGGACAATGAAACCAATACCTCTTTACAAATCCCTCCTCCTTTAACTGACATTCCGGTACCCAACACCACCCCATAACTAACGGACTCCGATATTTTTAACTCCAGCTCCTGGACTAATTTGGATGAAATAAAATTATGGGTGGCCCCACAGTCAATCAGTACCACTACCGGCTTCCCCAAAATAGCCCCACGTAACTTCATTGTTTTCGGTGCCGTGAGTCCCACGACAGACTTAATTGATAGCTCCACCGTTTCCTCCATATATTCCCCCTCATCTACGATAGTCTTTTCTACGGGATCATCCATTTCATCCTCTCTGACCAACAAAATTTGCAGCTTGCGATTTTTACAGCGATGACCCGGCACATACCTTTCCTCACAGCGATAACAGAGCCCTTTCTCCCGTCGGAGCTGTAGCTCGCCGTAGGTGACCCTGTTGAACGGAGGTGCCGTCCGTTCCGCCTTCCCCGGTCGCTGATTGGAACTTCCCATAAGCTTCGCTGCTTGCGTCTGGGACGGGTGCCCACTCTGGGTCAATTGATTGTTGATTTTTGGATTAATCCCCAAATAATTTGGGCCATTTCCCAACGGACTGAACCCAGGAGAATTTTGGGTCTTAGCTCTAAATAAGCTTCCCGAAAAAGTGGCCCATTTCAGCGATTCATTTCTATCTTCCACCCTTTGGGCCAGTTCCATAATCTAGCCCAAACCCTGTGGCCTCATCATTCGTACTTCAGCCCGTATCACTGGATCTAACCCATTGATGAAGTTTCCTTCCAGAACTGAATTAGGAAGGTTCGGCAAAGGCGCCGCCAGCACTTCGAACCAACGCCTGTAATCCCGTACCGTGCCATCCTGTTTCAAGGCCAGCAGTTTCTCCAGTGCGTTTCCTTCCTATGACGACAGAAACCTTTGCAACAACAACGCCTTAAGGTCCTCCCAACGCACTAGTGGCTGTCGGCCATTTTCCCATTGGAACCAAGCTAATGCCTCACCTTCGAAACATACAGCTGCCGCCTCCATTTTTTCCCTATTGGTAAGCTGATTAAAATTGAAATAGCGCTCTGCCCTAAATACCCATGCATCCGGTACTTCCCCATTGAAAACTGGCATCTCCAAGCGATGGATCCGGTTGTCCCCCCGAATGTTTCCCTCCGGTTGTGTTCGTTCCACCTAAATTCAGCCTAGTTTTGGCGGCATTTTTGATACTTCGGAGCTCAGGGTTGCTGTCGCCGATTCGGAAGCGCTCCCCTTCTCCCTCCTATCCCTCTACTGCTCTCCCCCATTTGGTCATCACCAAATCAAAATTCTCTATCAATACAGCTAAGTCTTTCTGCACCTCCGTTTTCATGACTCCCACTTCCTCCTGCAACCCATCAAATCTCGATTCCAATTGCCCCACTCGTTCCGCGATCGTCATGCTCTGATACCAATTTGATAGAATCCCAATTTCTGTTGAATGCCTGAAGATTGGAAGCCTCCTCTGCAATTTAGTTACCTACTGACAAAGGATCAGATCAATAGCCACCGGTGTTACCTTCCCTAAGAACAACAAGATATAAAATGATGTATATGGAAGATGACTGAAAGTAATGATTGAATTGATTATAGATGAACAGAAACAAGTTCTAAGGCTATTTGAGAGGCCCGGTCTCTCCCCCAATTACACTGACAGAATGAATTTGTATAACTAACTTATTCCCCTTCCCTCCCCTTTTATTCACTTTACCCTTCCCCACACAATTACTATATTAGCCCTCCTTTCAACAAACTATAGTTCACGAGCTGGTAGCCCCTCTCTTCCTTCGTGCATAAGTGAACCTAATCGGGGGTCTATCAGAACTGTTGATGTATATTTCATTTAGGGAGTTGAAATTGTTCTCTCAATCATTATTTCCCACGTGCAGACTTCTAATTTGGGGAATATATATTTATAAAAGCGAAAACTATAGGTACACAGATGCAAATTCATATTGGTGTGCTGGTTAGCTTTAATTGTTGGACAGTGCAGTATAAGAAGGGCAACAGTTATGCAATGGGAAAGTGTGAATTTATTGCTATTTTGATCCGAACACTGTGAGAAGTCCTCTGCATTCTTAATGCAATTTACAGTTGTGTGAGCAAAATAAAGGTGGAAGCTTGGTTTGTTAACAACCATGCTTGCAATATGTTGATCAAACTTTCTTCATTTGAACCTGGTGCCTTGTTAAAAAGTTGACTGATGCTATGAGTGAAGTAAATGGGAATATTGAAAGTGGAAGAAGGTTGCTTTGTATTAAGTTTTGTCATGAATGGCACGAGGAAATGGTAGTTACCTTGAATATTTATTGACCTTGTAGTTAATAAAATAGTGGTCCAATGTGAATATTAGCTTTTCGAACCACTGCCTTCAAGTTTCGATTAATCAAAATAACGAGTTTTTTATGTGCTTTTCAATGCTCATGTGGAGGATATAAAGAAATGAAAAGATCATGCTGATTGTATTTTCGTTGCTTGTTTTACAGATAGCTGAAATCCCAAAGCTAACTTTTGGTTGCACTGAGTTTCTTGAGTCAGCAGAACAAATTTTGGAGAAGAGGAAGATGAACCAAACCTTGCTTGCCAATAGTAGTACTTTGCTCGACTTGCTTGAAATTCCTCAGCTTATGGACACGTACACCTCAAAACTTATTTGTTTCCCTTAGTATTTATCTTATATATTTAATGCTGTAGCAGTTGAATTTTATCTTTCGGTAGATGCGTACGGAATGGAAATTATGATGAAGCTCTTGATTTAGAAGCATTTGTTGTAAAACTTACAACAATGCACCCAAAGTGAGTACTGGCTCTAATTCAACTCACCAACACACATTAGTTTTATCTTTCAACGTATTTATAAAGGCACTCTTCTCTTTTCTTTTTTCCTTCAAAAAAAGAATTCCTGTGATTCAGATCCTTGCTGCTGAAGTTCGGCAGACCACCGAGTCTCTTCTTTCTCAGCTTCTCCAAAAACTCAGATCAAACATTCAGGTACCTTGACATATCTCATCTTCTGTGTTAATTGTCAAGCATGTCGAAGTATTTAGGCTTGATTGCATTCATATTTGTGCTTGCAGTTGCCAGAATGCCTTCGCATCATTGGATACCTGCGTCGGATAGGCGTATTTAGCGAGTATGAAATGCGCCTACAGGTTTGCTACATCAAGACTTTATACGTTGCCATTGCTTGATTCTACTATTTCTTTTTACTTGTACATTCAGGCCTTACATGTATTCGTGCATTGAGTTTCTGATTAAGCTCCTTTGCAGTTTTTGAGATGCCGCGAAGCATGGCTTACTGGAATACTTGATGACTTAGACCAGAGAAATCCATACGAATATTTAAAAGGGATGGTAAATTGTCACAGAATGCATCTTTTTGATGTCGTTAACCAATACCGAGCCATATTTGCTGATGATACATCAGGAAGTGAAGAAAATCATGATGCTGGGCTTCTCTTCAACTGGGCCTTGCATCAAATTACCTCTCACATGAAAACTCTTAAAGTCATGCTTCCTAAGATAAGTGAAGGAGGATCTTTGTCAAATATTCTAGATCAATGCATGGTGAGCACCTATCATCGTTGACTTCCACACCATCATGCTCATTAGTTTATTCATGCCCCCCAACCACAATAAAACAAAAAATAGAGGAAAGCATAGATAGATGGAGAGTTCCTGTTCCTTGCATTTTCTTACATGTCTTGACGGGGATATCTGGTATAATTAATTATCTGTTGCTTTGATGGTCTGGATAGTTGGAAAAAAATATCAAAAGGCATTGAACGGTCAATAACTATCTCTTTTATCCATGCGTACATGCCTGAGATGAACTGAATATCCTTGAACTGGAAAAGATGCCTATGCATCAAAAAATCCTCTTAGGTCTATAATTTATATTTCAGCAATTGCTTCTTATTATGTTGTGTATCCCCACCCAGCTTCTGTAATAGCGAGATGTTCTATCTTTAGTTTGATGATAATCTTTATACTTTGTGGTTGGCAGTACTGTGCCATGGGTCTTGGCTGGGTTGGGTTGGATTTTCGCAGCCTCCTTCCACCTCTATTTGAAGAGTAAATTTCACATTCAACTTTTCTTATTTACTCATTTTTGATATTTGGAAAAGTTTGACTATACATGTCTTTGGATGATAACAGAGCAGTCCTTAATTTATTCTCGAATAATATGAGCTCAGCTGTTGAGAATTTTCAGGTACAATGACCAATGATAAAATCTTATTTCATGAGTATAATGTTTTTATGTCATTTGTCTGACGGTACAATTCATTTTGTAATATGTTCGTCTTAATCCGTTCCAGTTAGTGTTGGATTCTCATCGTTGGGTCCCATTACCAGCAATTGGCTTTCCTGCCAATGGTTTGGGTGAAGAAAATCTGGATGATGTTACTCCTCCTTCTAATCTTATGGAGCATCCACCTCTTGCAGTTTTTATAAATGGTAAGTGTCTAAAATTTGGTCAACCTGTTTACAGGCATTTGAGTAAATTGTCGTCGTTACCTAAATATTGTAGTTTTATTTAAAGAAGTGTTTTATGCATTCCCGTGTTGTAGCTAATGATTGGTGTTTATTGCACTTTCTGTCTGGTGGTGGCAGGTGTATCAGCAGCTATGAATGAACTACGTCCTTGTGCTCCATTAAGTTTGAAAAATGTGCTCGCCCAAGAGTTAGTTGAGGGACTGCAGGCTGTTTCTGATTCTTTATTGAGATACAAAACAACTAGGATGCTGAGAGACAATGAATCTTTACTTTTCCTTAAGCTGTGCCAAGCATTTATCGAAGTGAGTTTATTATTACCATGTTCGACTTTTAGCTTTAACTTTGGTCGTGCTTATAAGTAAGTCAAATTTAGAGATTGCAATTTGGCCAGAAAAACCCAAGCCCTGCAGTGCCCTGCTCGACGCGGCAGCAGGGTTGGGTTTGGCTGTTCCTCAACTGCCCCGATTGTCTTGTTATTTAAAAAAAAAAAATCAAAATTTGTGAAAATTTCCTTAGCTCAACTTTTTATTCCCAAACCGATTACTCAATCCCATTATCCCAATTCCCAAATCACCCTAGAATTTACAGAAATAATAATTACAATAATAATGATGATGATGATAGTAGTAATAATAAATGGACTGGGTCCGTTGCCATTCCTAGTTCAAACTTACTTCTTTGCCAAACATGATTGTTAGAGTTGGTTCTTTTTCTACGAAACCTTCTCTAGAAAGAAAGTTTTTATTTTCTAGAAAAATAAATGTTTAGCACAGCCAAACATTCTTTCCTTTTCTTTTTTTTTTTTTTT
>CAIGRF010224852.1:9038-21287 GCA_903798235.1 Fraxinus ornus | reverse complement strand
GAGCTCCGCTAAATTTTGGATTGTGGGTTTGTGATATCGGAAATCGAAAACCAGTGGAAGCTTTGGATTTTGTGGGTTTGTGGAATGAAACGGGAGAGAGAGAGGATAAGGAAGAGATGAGTCATTTCCCGTGTTTTCTAAAATTTACCGTGTTTTGCCTTCAAAACTTTCAAAATCTCCAAAACGTGCTTTTGGCCATTTTGTGTTTTCTGTTCAATTTTTTTTTTCATTTTCAAAAACTTGTTTTCAAAAATAGAAAAGAGAACGCGTTTTCACTGTTTTGAAAAATCGAAAACAGAAAACGATTTGAAAACGGTAAAGAGAACATGGCCTTACATGTTACTACATAATGGTTTACAGCGCGGAGCCACCTGCAGTTGGGAGAGTTTTCACAATGGCCATGTAAAACTTGCCATTCACCACGAGCCTTACTTTTTGTTCACCACAATGACCTTTTCAATTGCTAAAGACAAAAATCCTCTTAATGAGGTTATTAAACTACAAAAATATGGCTATGTTTAAAAAGGCAAGAGTAACTTTTTAGTTACAAAATGAAGGCAAATGCTTCCCATTTAAAATTTTAAAATCAAGTCACATTCTTTATTTGTTTTCTTCAACACGGACGACGACTCTTTCATTCTTCGTTTACTTCAACCTTAATAAATTTATGTAACAATTTAAATCGGTGAGTATACTTACATTTAATTTCGTTTTCGTTAAATTTTGTATATTTTTTTAGTCGTTATATTTTATTTCAATACTAGTCCATGACAGGATTCAAAAAAATAAAATTGTGCAATCTGTCTTTTAGGCAAATGTAGATAATGTAGTCTTACAACAAACACAAGAAAACGCGGCATGCCATTGAATTTTGGAGGGGGGATGAAATGGAAATGAAAGAAATAAGGTACACAAATTGTAGCAACTTGAAATATTTTAAGCAGTTGTGAAGAGAAGACAACTTGTGAATTATCTTTGTAAGCTAAATATCTTTGGAAGAAAACGCTGCATCCACCCACAGAAGAATAAATGCTTTATAATATAACCAGGGATTTAAACTCATACAGCCGAAATCAACCAAAGAAAGAATTGAAAGTGGAGATGTCTAGTTATTTAAGATTGATTACTACTTTAAATCTCTCCAATTAACAATTGCTGAAAGAAGCATTACTAACCAGTTATATTACAGCGATAACACAAGAATTTAAACCGGTAAGCACAATCATTCTATAACATAAGAAAAACTTGTAATGTTATTTAATTAAAGAAGGCATCACATTAGATGATATTATAGCTTAACTGGGAAAGCTTATAACAGCAACAAAGTTGCATCAATCATATGGGGTTATCATATGCTAAGTTGTAATAAAAGAAGGAAATTGGGTATTTGATAAAACTATGAAAGCAAACACAGGAGATTTAGTGAGTTTTTGTAATAAGGGGAATGGAAAAGCATTTTTAGAAGTAAGATTTGAACACAGACCCAATAAAGCGGTTAAGCCTAAAGGCCAATCCATGAGAGCCTAACAATTTCGTCTCCGTGCGGAGACATGGTCTCCGCATGCGCAGAGACACGAGCACGGAGACTCGGACACGGACCGTATATTCGCCCGTGCCTCCACTCACCCGGGCACGCGGGAGGTTCGCGCCTCCTCACGAAGACCAGGTGTTTGGTTGTGGTCTACACACGTTATAAGTTGAATTTGGGAAATTGTTTCTCTTTAGCAACTTTAATTTGAGTGGGTATATTTGCATTTGAAAAAATCTGATTAACTGATAGACAGGGAAAAGAAGACACAAAATTTGGGAAGAAAATAGACTGATTCCATTAATGTTGATAACAAAAACATATACAAAAGATAAGTTAGATAATGATGTAGTTATCATGTTTGATATACATCATTTTTCAACATTAACATGTTTTCATCATTTTTTCCACGTATATACAACAAAAGTAGAGGCATGTCTTATAACAAACAAAATAAAACAGAGGACAAACTGTGCCTCTCAAAAGCATTTCCAAAAGATATTTCAATCCTCATTTACTCCATTTTTTCTTTTTCAGGATCTGTGCCTGGGAGTTTTGAATTTTTGTTTTCATCACAATCAACCTTCAAAGTGGACGAATCATACGAAGACTTAAATAGACCCCTCTTCGCTGGAGGTGACCAATCTTCTTGGCAGTCTGTGTCAATGATGTTGTTAGCCGGAGTAGCTGCCATAACTTCAACATTTGTCTGGCTTTCTTCTCCTAGATTTGTATGGTTTAGATCTGACACGAAAATGATGTCAAATTTGTAACTTGATGAAATGGGTTTAGTTTGCGTTTCTTTTAAGTATAATGCTCTCTCAGTGTATTGCATTTTTTTGAATGACCTCTAGGAATATTGACTGTGATCCCTGTATGTTGATCATGTTAATTGTCATTTCAATAAAATAAGGCAAAATGATAAGTTAGGTTGAAGTTCTTATAGAATTGGTTTGTTCCATCAGGGATTGTGAATCTGTAAACAACAATTTCTCAGCGGGTTCACCAATTGCACTTGCATTAAGTGAACCTGTCACATCTGAGAGTTGCACATATGCTCTAGCCCTATCGTGAGTAATATTTGAGTATTAGTAAATGAAAACATGAGGAAAAAATAAAGACATGGAAAATGGGAAGATTGACTAGTGATTAGTACTGAGGGTTGCAAGCCATGTACCAAGATTTGTTATTGATAGTGTCTGTGGTTGCTGTGTCGTTTACCCAATAAAACTTTCGTTGTTAAGACAAATTATTTTTATAGGAAAAATGAAGGGTATAAATGGGTTTATCTTCTGTATATATTCGGAAAAAATGAGAATAGAAGATGCTTATAGTTACCACTAAGAGGCGTCCCTGAAGATTATGAATTGGAGTAAATTTACTACGTACAGGTGGAGAAAGAGTCATCGTGCTTTTGTCCATGTATAATTTTTTCAACATTAAACCGTCTATTTTCATGGAATTGTCTTTCACCCTTAGAGAATAAGTTGCTACATTAGTTAGTAAGTGTGGCAATGATAAGTGGATAGAAAAACAGAATAAAATATAACAATTTTTACGTACCATTTTGCGGTTTGTTTTACTTCATTGAAAGATGTATTCATGAAGAAAGTGCTATGAACTTTTGTAGACAATTTCAAACCTAATAATATATAACAAAGCAGTCACATAATGTGAAGAATATAATGTGAAGAAGATAGTATACCAAATAGAATATACAAAATACAAAGTACAACATACCAGATGTAACTTACGAAAGAAGGATGTAACTTTGAGATGTGTTGCAAAGATGACTGATAAAGTCAATGTTGTCTGCTAGTAGCACACATTCTCTATCAACAAACGAATCCCAAAGTGTTAGCATCATTGTTTTGAAATTCTTGTCATGAAGTATGACATCCTGTACCCATGTTTGGCTGCCATCTTTTGATTGAATCATACGCTTAGGAGTGATATCAATTGCAACTGCAAGTATATTTACAATAAAAGGATAGACTTTATATTTCTAAACTTTCATTATTTGTATCTTTGTACGATGAGTGTATAATTTTATTTGAATGTAAATGTACAGGTGCAGGTGCTTACTTAAATCTGCATCTGTATCCATGTAGTGTTCGACCTCGTGTAAAGGTGTTAGATGATAGTTTGAAAAAAAACAAATTTCAGGTTATCTTCATTTACTTCTTCTACACGAGTTTCTCCTGATATTGTTGAATATTTGTAGTTAGCCATATTGTTCTTCACATAAGCTTTTGAAATTGTATAAGTTTTTTCGAGACTGATCCTCAAAAGTAGTGATGTTGGAATCATATAAGCTAGCTTGGATAGTATTACCCTGGAAAAGAATTTGTATTAAAACCATGAGAAGCTGAAGAGTTTCAAAATGAAGACAATAGATAATAACTAAATCTAAAACCTATATGTATAATGAATAATGAATAAGACTTACCTGAGTATCCATTAATATCAAATGTTGGTATCTTCCATTGCCTTGCTTTGAAGGCTTTGGTGATTGTTTTTCTACCACAATGATCTTAGCTCTCCACTTTTTGATTGTTTGAAACAATTTCTGGTATTAGTTGATATTGTTCTTCCATTCTAGGGGTGTATTGTATTTTTTTTTGGAAATGAAGGTTGGGTTTTTTTGGAAAGCTGATGAAGCCTGATAATCGGATGAGGCCTTTTTATAAACAAGTGTAGTATGTGTGTACAATAATTTGTCAATCAAAGTTTTAAATATATCAGTATGAGTATATAAGTAAATTAGAGGTATAGGCAAGTAAATCAGTGATTGTTGAAATTTCATCAAGGTATGGACAAGTAAATCAATGCAGTGAAACTCCATCAAGTACAAGCCATATATACGTAAGATTACATCTTACTATTTGATTATTACACGTAAAGGTAGCTGGTGGAAGAAAATCATTTCACTGAAATATATGACTATTATATGAGATTGCTGAATTGTATAAGATTGGCCAGGTATAAAAATGAATATAAATATCAAAATTTTTTTACAGTAAGAGAAGATAGTAATGAAAAAATGGCTAGGAAGCGTGCGTGGAGACATCGTGGCTCCACGATGTGCAGAGACACGACTGCACATTATGGGGTCTCCCCGTGGTGTGCGGAGAAAGTCTCCTTGCGCGCGGAGACATGGTGTCTCCTCGCACGTGGGAGAGACCATGTCTCTGCGTGCACGGAGAAAGGCTCCGCGCACGCGGAGACACCGTGTCTCAACGTGCGCGGAGCCTTGCACGCGGATGTCTCCGAGCATGCGGAAAATTTTTTCGCGTATGCAGAGACACAGTCTCCGCACACTGCGGATGGAGATGCATCCCCTTTTAGGACACTACTTTTTTGGTCGGCAATTGGGTGTAGAAATCTAAAAATACATTAGTTTTAGAAATATGATTCAACAAAAGTTACAGACCATTACCAAAGATAGCATTAGAAGAGTGTTGAATCTCTCTACTCTACTGTGAGACAACTAATTATAGCACAAGTTCCAATTTATCTTTTATCATGACATATGAGCAAACCTTGTCATAGAATACAAAGGATGAATGACTAGCCCGAATGCTAATTTGTCTTATGAATAAATTGGCAAAATTTAACAAGCTAATTTGATGCCATAACTTAAACTCAAATAATCTATCAATCATAATCATAAGGAATGTAGCATATTAGATTCTTCTATGCATTTGATATGCTCGATTGAATAACTTAATGATGATTAAAAAAAACATATAGCAGAATTCTAACCAAGTATATTTTTATTTATTGGACCGAAATGGTATAAGAATTGCATAAATGGTTAATTGGTATGTATTAAATCCAAGATTTCATGATAAACAATATTTTTTGTGCAACAAGTATGTAATTTATGTTTCACAGAAGGTTTGATCAAAACTTTTATATTTCCTCTTGTTCTATCCCTGGAAAATGCAGCATATAATTGACCATGTGAGAATACGGGTTCAGGAACATATAAGGCAACAAAATCTAGAGTTTGACCTTGAGCTTTGTTAATAGTCATAGCAAAACAAGGACACACTGGGAAATGAGTTCTTTTAAATGGCACCGCTTTCAAGTGGAATGAATGTAATCCTAGGTAAAAATACTAATTTTCCACGAAATTCTCACGTTCCAATCTAAGCTAAAATTACATTTTGTTTAAAGTCACGACAAATAAGTCTAGTCCCGTTGCATAAACTTTCAGAATGATTAATATTTCTGATCAACATAATTGGATAATTTTTTTCAGCACGAGTTCATGTGGAGGGATACCATTTGGAGTTAGACTATTTAAAAACTCTTCATGAATAAATCCTTCACTTTTATCAATGACTCCATCAAAACTAAAATGTATAAATTTTTCTCCTGGAATGTCTTTAAGTAACATATTATTTATTAAATCTAGGTATTCATATTTTTGGGGTTAATATAATTCTATACACCATAATATTTAAGTTATCACCATATCTCTGGAAATTGGGAAACACGATGTTAATTAATTCTCCTAATGACTTTAATTCCTCTTTGAAATTGATAATGATATCTTTAGGAATCTTAATTATTTGGCATGAATGTTCTTTCTCAATTCCGTTTCCAATGTTAAGTAAATATTCACAAAAGAAAGGATGAAATTTAGTTATCATATTTTGAAGTAATGGTAGCTGTATAAAAGAATACCATAAATGTGAAAAAACTAAACTTGCCTTCATTGTATCGTCCTTCGTACCTCTCTCCACAACCAGTAAAACCTGGCGAAAATCTCCTCCACACAATGACTTTTCCATTGAATGGTAATTGACATTTAGTAATGTCTCTTAACAATTTATTTAAAGCTTCAAAAGCATATTTATGAACCAATGGTGCTTCATCCCATATAATTAATTAGCTTAGTCATCAATAAAAGTTTACCAAGTGCAGATTCTTTACAGACATATCTGAGCCTATTTCAAGCGAAATTTTGAATTGTGAATGTCCTGTTCGACCAGCTGGTAATAAAAATGCAGCCACACCTGATGATGCAATTGTTAATGCAATAAGATTTCGAGATCGTACATCAACAAGAATTGCTTTGTATAAATATGTTTTCCCGGTACCACCTGGACCATCAATGAAATTTTTTTCATTCTTACTATTTAAAACACACGCTAGAATAATATCATAAGCAGTTTGTTGCTCTTTATTTAAATTTTTAGTACAATGGATGTGTATCCCAACATTAATATTTGTAGTTTCTTCAGCAACCATAATTTCAAACATATCACCATCGTTGGCAGAAAAATCAAAATCTACCAAGCAGTAATCCTTTTTACTTTTACCAACATTTTCTAGCAAAGAATTTATACAATGCAAAGATTTCATCTCAGCATCATGTTTTGTTAGACCTTTATGTAAATAATCTTTTATCATAAAATGTTTAAATTTATACCACAAACTTCGCGGACTTGTTGGGATACATAAAGTTAACCCATTGGCAAACAATCGGCGCAATAGGATTGTCATTTGATAAGGAATCACTTCAGTTAAACATATCTCAGAATAATTATTTCCATTGACGAGACCATAGAAAAGTGATGTTTCACGATAAGTAGTCAACAGAACACCATTAATTATTCTCAAATCTTCAAAAGACTTTGGTCCTCTTATATGATTTAGTAACACTCGTAAAAATTGCCTCTCACCCTCAATGGATTAGCATTGACTATTCTGCCGATAACATTTTTCTATTTTCGAGGAGTCCAAATTCACATGGATGCATTCCACACAAAATGTGTAGGAAATTCTTTGTAGAGTAATGTCTTGACCTTTTGATTTGACATATTTATTTTTAAAAATACTGTTAACATTGTTCGGTGAGCGAACTCCTTATTTATAACTTTTGATAAATCATCTGTGTTATTGTATGTAACTATTTGAGCATCCTTAGTAAGTAACTGTAAAGAAACAATTGTATGAGAGATATCAAATAAATCAAAACTAAATATCCTCCACATACCTTCAGGTGCAGATATCCACCTAACTGATTGGTAATTTGTAATCTTATCAATAAAGTGCTCATTTGTTTCTTTATTTAGAGAAAATAAATAAAAATGAATCCAATCATGCCCTTTATATACGTACTTGTATAAATATTTAATAGCTTTAACAGAAGAGCATATCTCTACATTAATGTGGCAATCATATTTAGATAAAATGTAAGGATTATATGGTAAAACACATCTATTGTCTAATAAACAACCTCTTACTTTAACACTTATACCATTATTACGATGTTTATAAAGTGGGTACGAATCATTACCTAACGAAGTATGTTGAATGTATTCTTTTGGGTATTTACTTTTACATACATAATTGTTGTCCATGTACACATTGTTAGGATTCAAATTACCACAAGGACCATGCATCATATGTTTCCCAACAGCAACATGTAAGTGAGGGTACTTATTTCCGTCTGGTATTTCACACGAGACAATTTCATCAACTTGTGAAGGGTTTCTAATCTTAACATTTTTTTTTAAATATCAGGAGGAAATGAGCATGAGGTAATCCTCTTTTTTTGGAATTCAATTACATAAACATATGCAACTATAGGATCTAACAATTCTTTCTTAATCAAATCTATTTTCAGTTCTTCAAGCTTGGCACGAAATATGCGTACTAACAAATCTGGCCTATTTTGTACTTCGTCATTATGTTTTAATTCACATTTTATTTCAGGTCAATTTGGATTACATGTCATTGTCAAAAAGACATCACATTTTCCATATCTTTGAACTAAACACATTGCATTCACATATCTTTTAGTCATATTTCTAGGACCACCAATAAATCCAACATGCAAAACAATTGATTTGCCAATTTTATGACCTCTATTCTCACAATTTTGTATACTGTATACAATTTTCTGATAAAGTTCAGCTCTTATAGCTCTTTGATTATTGCAAAAAAAGTCTAATCTTGCAATTTCAATTTTAACATACATGTCCACTACATATTGCTGTAGAAGTCTGTTAGTATGTAGAAGGACATAATTGCCTACAAACCTTATTTGAATTTTGTAACAGTAATACTCCCGGCATGAGACAGTCATTCGTTTCTTTCTTGCCTTTAAAACTACAAAAAATTAAAAACAAAAAAAAGCCGAAGATAAATAATTTATTTAATAAGGAATAAATCACTATAATTAACCATAATTAATAAAATTTGCCATGATCTTTTATTTCCAAAAGTTGATCCGCTGAATTCACGTCATGAACGTCTACTAAATTTTGAGGGAGTTGAACTTGTGAATCATTGAGGTTTACCTTCTCAATACCTTCATGCCATCCAAGTTCTCCATATGGGAAAAGTAATGGATATAGAAGTGGATCATAACAACCATAATAGTATTGAACTTTATATGTATAACCTGAATGTCCATAAATTAATAAATATCGAGGTCGAATATTTACAAATAGGTCTTCATCAACCCAAATATTAATAAAATTTGCCATGATCTTCTATTTCCAAAAGTTGATCCGCTGAATTCACATCATGAACGTCTACTAAATTTTGAGGGATCGTTGAACTTGTGAATCATTGAGGTTTACCTTCTCAATACCTTCATGCCATCCAAGTTCTCCATACGGGAAAAGTAATGGATATAGAAGTGGATCATAACAACCATAATAGTATTGAACTTTATATGTATAACCTGAATGTCCATAAATTAAAAAATATCGAGGTCGAATATTTGCAAATAGGTCTTCATCAACCCAAACTACATCCACTTGTTCTGATGTTGGCATGTTATATATTCTTTGATCGAGAGATGGAATACACTTCAGTAAAATACAACATGATTCTATATCACTAACGTCACTTAATGATCGGAAGAAGTTATAATATGGATTTTTTTGTAAAATATTTATCAACTTTCTCAAAGTCAATTCACAAAACTTGTCTGAACTGTTGAGTCTATTTTGGGTTTCATTTTGAATATCATAGAAGTATAGCTGTAAATATGCAAGATCTCCATCAATGGGTACAAGTGGGTTTATGAAATAGTACACTTGTCTTTGAACTCTGAAAGTGTAAACACCTTTATTATTTTTACACAATTCTCTATCATATTTAATCCCGAAGGAAGTGAATGCAAAATGATTATTGTAACTATGAACAACTTTTTTAAAAGCCAAAGCCTCTTCTGATTTAGAAGTAAATAAATCATATAATTCAGGAGGCATATTATGTAACAATTTCTCCCTCATATCACAACAACAAAAGCACTTGGTTTCTCTACAAATTGTACAGAATGGAAAGACATAATGTTCAATAGGAATACTTTTTGCATTATTTCTTTCAATACATTCATCAGAAAATCAATATTTGATGCACATTCATATAGTAGATGATTACTTTCATGTGGATTCTCAGTAAAACTGTTTTCGTCAACAGTTAAATTCGTAGTATAACCTGAGGAAAAGGGAAAAAGTAATAAAAAAGATAAGGTACATATAAAAAAAAAACAAAGGCAATGACAATGGCAATGGCAATGGCAATGGCAATGGCAATGGCAATGGGAGGCAGATTTTAGAAAGTTTGATATTGCAAACAATTGAAGTACTGGAAAATATTGCATACAAGCATAACACTAAACTAAAACAACGAAGGAAAATCTAAGCGAAAATCAAAGAATTTCATAATTAGAATCTATGCGCTCAGCTCACTAGTGCTTGTAGAAACTTCATCAATTGCAAACAAGGATAAAGTAAATAAATTAACGAAGAATAATGAATTGAATATAAGGGTAATGAAATGTAGATGATTAAAAAATACAGGAAAACATGTGCAAGATTGTAAGTTGAGCCTAAAATATTAAGAAAGACAAACATGTTAATCTGAAGCTTCGTGCACGTCGATCATGTTGCACTTCATGTATTAGATTTTTCGGTTGAACATTCTGTGATTCGTGCACACCTGTTACTAAACCAATTGCGGACATTTTTTTTCAGAGATATAAGTATGCAAAGAAAATCGAGAGACTATTTGTACAATTTCTGCATTGCTTGGAGTTTTATTCCCTCCATCAAATATGCATTGAAGAATATCAAGCTGTGCAGATGTAGGCATCCAACATTTTCTTCCCATCCCACCAAATAATCATCAATACAAATATTTCTGACTTTAAAATTTGATGGAAAGCCACTTCATTTAGAAAGTAAATAAATTAACTTTCATTTTAAAAAAAAGGTATTAATCTGAATTCCAGGATTCTTAAAGACTATTAATGCCGTTTCCATAAAATAATGAACATGTGATTTCATAAGTTTTGTTATAGCAAAAGTGTGCTTTCTACACTACTTCATTTTCTCATTGCATTTTCTTAAATTTAGTTATGTAAGTTAGCAAAAATATGTATAATAAGTAAAATGAAGCCACAGAATTAAAGATTTCATTATCACCTTGAGATAAGGCTTGCCTTCCCTTTTTCTTGCTTGCTGATTCCTGCCAAAGCTAAATTGTAAATCAAATTATACATATTAGATATATTATAATTGAACAAATTCAGTATTTGCATTGCACGCACCAAATTTTGAAAATTAATAGTGAAATTCAACTTCGGCTTCAGAAATTGTGAATGCTATGTTTGTGTGGAGATCAAAGGAATGTATGTGTGAGTAGATTGAGAAAATGTGTCTGACGATAGATTGAAAAGGCATTGCGAGATGACGTATAAAAATGGAGGAATGACAATTAAACGAAGTACATCTTGTCAACTTATTAATATATAATATAAGTTAAAATGAATGAAAAAAAGAAAAAAAAAACTGGGATGCGAAAGCTTTCGCGCAGCGCGGAGACTTCTCTCCAAACTCTCCGTGCTGCACGGAGAGGCACTCCGCACTGCGTGGAGGCTCCTGCATCCCTTTTTGTTGTTATAATTCCGTAAAACCTATCCTTATTTTAAATAATTTTCTTATTTTTTATTCATCTAAATAACTAGTTTTAAATGTTTTTGAATTGGTAAACAAAAACGGTGAGGCACTCCACACTGCGTGGAGGCTCCTGCATCCCTTTTTGTTGTTATAATTCCGTAAAACCTATCCTTATTTTAAATAATTTTCTTATTTTTTATTCATCTAAATAACTAGTTTTAAATGTTTTTGAATTGGTAAACAAAAACGGTGAGGCACTCCACACTGCGTGGAGGCTCCTGCATCCCTTTTTGTTGTTATAATTCCGTAAAACCTATCCTTATTTTAAATAATTTTCTTATTTTTTATTCATCTAAATAACTAGTTTTAAATGTTTTTGAATTGGTAAACAAAACTGCATGCATTCCATTGTTTGTTTAGTAAACATGTTTAACTACCTAACAAAACATTTTACACTTTTAGACTTTTAAAGCAAGAGAAGAGAAAGAAAGAATCGACTTGTATATATCTACACACCTAAAATAAAGTTATTGTTACAATTTCCCTATTTGATATAACAAAGGAAGAACTGCCTAATTGAATAGGAGAAAGGAAGAATTGTCTTGTATATATCCACACACTGCTATTGTTACAATTTCCTGATTTGCTATAACAAAGGAAGAATTGCCTTAAATATTCAAATTACTCATACTTCAACAATAAAGAAATAACAACATTGGCAGGACATTTGATACAATGTTAATAGTCTACAATGCCTTCTTAATAAAGTCATTTGGGTATTCGTTTAGT
>CAIGRF010224842.1:27105-41169 GCA_903798235.1 Fraxinus ornus | reverse complement strand
ACAAGCAGTACGAGATTGTCCTTTGTAGCATTATCCTGAGCGTTACCATAGACAATAATATTCAGCCATGCATAGGTTAAGTCGGGATACCTGATAACATGCGCACATGGTGCACTGTGTTCATCCACTATTACCTCCATAATCACTGTCTGCGCACTCTTCTTACTTTCTCTTTCTAACAGTCTAAAGTCTTCGCGTTTACTCTTTCTTTCTCTGTAAGCTTCCATTATTGATCCTGTCTCTTACAGTGTAACAATACGATATGGATAGTCAAGATCACAAGAATTCCACTGCTTCTACAGGTTCGCGTCTCTTTCTTTTTTCAAGAAACTAAAGTTTTGGAATTATTATCTGCTGAAATTCTGCGATTTTTCAGTCTTTTCTTCAAAGATAATTAGTGGGTTTTGCTTTTCTTGCTTGGATTTTGATGGCTTTTTCTTGGTCTGTTCATCTCCCTCTCTCTCTCTCTCTCTCTCTCTCACGCAGAGAAACACATTGACTGACCCCTTAATAAATGTATGTACGCAGAAAATGATGAATATTTACAACCTTCTGTTTAGTCCATTGATTGTGTGTAAAGTGATTGCAGTGAAATCATTTTATACTCTTATGCTTTCATAGAACTCACGCACAAACGTACAGGGAAATGAGCTCCTTTAACTAGTTTGTTTCTTGTATATGGTGTTGTTATAAGAACTTTTGACTTTTCAATTTGTAATTTTTATTTTCTGGGCCTATTCGAATTCACTATTTTTGTTTCCAATTAATGGTTTTCTTTTTTCTCTTTGGTTCTTGAAGGGCATGAGATTCATGGGGTTCACCTATGTCACAGATGTGGTTGGCCTTTTCCAAATCCACACCCAAGTGCTAAACAAAGAAGATCCCACAAGAAGGTTTGTGGAAAAATTGAAGGCTATAAACTAATCGAATCAGAAGCTGAAAATGCCCATTTGGCAGTTTCAGACGAGGAGCATTCCTCCGAAGAGGATCATCAAACCCCCAGTGAGATTTCTTGAATTTTTATTTATATTCTGCATTTGTTAGATTGTGGGCATTTTTTTGATTCCGTTTCTTAAATTAAAAATTTGGGATTTTTGTTGATGAGCTGTTTGTTTGTAAAGGTCTAAAGGCTGAGAAGAAAAATGTCAAGGAATTTGATAGTAGTGGTGGAGTCGGTGAAAAATCGAACAGATCAGAATATGAAGTGTTTGCAGATGCAGTCACCGAGTTTTCAGATAGTGGAGTTAGTCCCAGCTTGGATGAGCATTTGGCGATTGTTTCTGATAAGAGTGTGGAAAAAGGCGTGGTGGATGATCTTAGTAGGAACCAACTACTGAAGTCTGATGAAACTGCCAGTAAGCATTTGATTATTTGGTTGTAGCATCCACTTCCGTTTCATAGTAAATTAACTACTGATAACTAGCATTATAATTTTAATTTCTAGCTTATTGCCATTTTTTTTTTATTTGCCATGATGGGAAATTTACTAGAGGATTATAGAAAGGAAATTAGAAATCATGCATATCAATCATATAAGCTAGGTGCTTAAATTAAATGAATCTGCATATGGAAATCTCTCTCATTCGGCATCCAAGTTTACTTATTCTCCTCTATGTCTTGAAGGAACTTGAGTCCCTCTCGGGATGTGTCTTTCTCTATAGCAATTTTCTATGGCACATTTAAAGGCTTTGTTATTGCATTACCTAAAGGTAACAGGTTTCAGGAAACTAAGGAGACTCGATTGAAACAATAAATTTCAATTTTACATACATTTGAATGAACAATTATATGTGCATTCTTGTTTTTCTCTGAACTATGATTAAAAAGGAATGATGACTATTCACTGTTCCTCATTGCGTTTGATTAAACTGACTGAGATTATAAATCGCGAAACATTGATGACATGATTGAATATTGTTGGCCACTGGACCTTCGTTCACTTCATCTAGGAAGTGGACATTGTGTAATATGAATGATGCATATAAATGCACTTGAAATTTATACAGGTTTGTAACTCTATATAGTTGCGGCTCAACTTTTCATATTAGTTCAAACCTTGAAATAACACGTTGATAGATTTGATGATTGTGAAAGAAAATGTGTTATATGGCTTAATTGAGATAAAAATTTGTGTTTTGCTTGTAGTAGTTCTTGGTTATTCTTCATCTCTCCTCTTTTGTCAATCTTCCTGAAGACTTCTTAAATTTATCAAATTGGGTATACAACTAACAGCTGTCTTAAACATAGTAGTGTTCTTCATTGGGCAAAATTTATTCATGTGAACTCCTTTAATATCAAGTCCACTCCCTTGAGTGCAGAGTTGACTGAACAACTGAATGACCCCACAAGCAGCAGCCAAACGTGCAAACTGGAATATGTGGTGGACCAGTTGGAGAGTACTATTACACCAACTGATACTACATCTGAATCAGTTTCTGTTGGACTCACTAATGGTCTACAGTCTGGCTCTCAGATTCCTATCAAATCCGAAATTCAGACTGATATAATCACAGATAATATAAATGAAGATGGTGATAGGAAAATGCAGCAAGAGCCAGTGAGTGCTAGAGAGTTTGTAGATGCCAAAGGGGAAAAGGGTGAGCCG
Organism: Fraxinus ornus; assembly: GCA_903798235.1. Taxonomy (NCBI): domain Eukaryota; kingdom Viridiplantae; phylum Streptophyta; class Magnoliopsida; order Lamiales; family Oleaceae; genus Fraxinus; species Fraxinus ornus. Next base: position 38,564 of record CAIGRF010224842.1, on the reverse strand, counting down.
TATCTGAAAAGCTCAGAGTCTGTGGCCTTAGACTCTGACAAAGGAAAAACTTTAGATCTTAATGTAATAGTAGTCAATAGAGAGGAAAGACTGTGTGATAAATTGTATACTGAAGTGGTCAAGCATGAAGTTTGTACTCAAAATGAAAGAACCGAAACCATGGATGCTTTTGTTGAGGTAAAAAAGGATGCTGATTCTGCCACAGATATAAATGGTGAAAGTGACGACAATTTGATTGAGGTATGTAAGTCAGAGAATGGGCAGGAACAGATGCATTTTCTATCTGCAAATTTAGCAGGAGTAGATAACCCTGAAGTCATAATTGAAGATTTCGAAGATCATAAATATATTCAGTCTAAGCTTCCTCTGGACCTGAGCTCTGCTGAAATAACAAGACCCATGGAAGCTATTGATGAAGGTAATATTGCGGAGGAGTGTTTAAGTTCACATTCAGTTAAGCCAGTTAGAAGCATGCCTAGCTCTTCTGTAGCTTTGAGTGATTCCAGTGCTGTGGAAGATAATCTCAAAGTGGAAGCTGACACATCCACATTGACTGGAACAAGTGGGAGTGTTGAAACTTGTGGCTTAGAAGTCCGAGAAGTTACCTCTGGGGCAGAGATCCAAACAAACTGCAGTACCCAAGGATTGAAGTCTCATTCGGTTGACTTGTCAAAGAATGCTCTTTCTGAGTATTCTCCAGTTAATGGCTCTGATATCATATCTATTGTTTCTTCTACTGATGAGGAAGTCGAGCAAAAAAACAATGTGCACGGATATGAGAATGCTAAAAATTGTGACATAGTTAAGAGTGACAAGAGTGTTACTGCTGGAAATGAAAGGGGCAACGGGGACTCTGAGGACATATTATGTGTCCAATCAAAATCAACCCCCAATCATGCAGACGAGTCTTTTTCACCTAAAGATGATCAAACTACCATGGCTTTTGTAGAAGACATCAACCATTGTGATGAAAAGTCTAGCAGTATGCTTTTGGATGCAGGGAATGGAAGTGAGGAAGTTGGTGTCCTTGGTAATTTAACAAATAATGGAGAAGCAAAGAATGGTTACTCTATGCAGTCACTGGACCCGACTGATTTTTTAACTTCAGACCGAAGTGCAAAACACCCAGTTTCTGAAGACATGGCTCCTCTGCCTGTAAATTCTGAATCTTTGAAACAAAAATCTGCTGAAGAAACTCGCTGTCCTGGTGATGGTGTTATAGAATCAGAACCTGTTTATGCGGCTGGAATGGTAGGTGAACTTTCTCATGATGGAAATATTGTAAAAATGAGTGAAAATCAAGATAAACCTACTTCAATAGAGCAAGAATCCATGCCTGTAGGTCAGAAATGTTTGAATGAAACTTCTGCTGCTGTTGAGAACAGATGTACAAGTGACGAAGTTAGCACATTAAAGTCCGTTGGCATAGATTCAGGTGTGGAACTGATTCACGATGGTGATATTGTAGCATTAGACAACCATTCACCCATCTCACTTTCAATAGAGCCGGAAGCTACACCTTCAGATTCTGAAGTTCTAAACAAAAGTTCTGGTACTGTTGACGATACACCTATTACTGATGGTGAAAAAGTCTCTGGTATTAGTTTTGAGCCTTTGCAAGATGAAGCCGATGACAAGCTCACAAAACAGAAAGATAGTAATTCGTCTGTGTTTATATCAGGTGCTTCAAGTAGTCCAACTGAGAGTCTCGAAGGGAACTGGGGATCAGGTAAACTCTATTATTACTGTATATAAATATGATAAAACAACCAAATGGAAATTCAAGATAATAATGGACCGACAAAACAAGAAATGTTCGTAAGAAACTAAAGAAAGAATTAAACCGAGAGACAAGATAAATAAGCACAGAACACACTAAAAATTGTCATGGTTCAGGAATTGCCCTACATCCACGGTAGAACCAGATTTATTCTTGTATTCTAAACTAGAGGCTGAAATACGGACTTTTCTCTGAGAGTAAATACACTCAGGTCTCACTCATCTACTCAAACAAATCTGAATTAGTCTGTGACTCTGTTTTAACTAACTTCAATGTCTTCACTTGACTATAAATTTCTCCAAATATTCTGTGTTATAATTATGATCCAAATCATAACAAATCTGCACGTTTGAATCACAAATCTCAAATGCTGGTCCTGTAGTCACTTCCCCATCAATGGGGCTGTTCAATGTCTCTGACATTCACCAAATTCGAGCTGTGCCTGAACTTTGTATTAGGCAGTGTCTAGCATATCTGCAGGGTTGTAATGTGTGGACTCTTAATTTCAGCAACACCTTGAACTATGATGTCGCGTATAAATAGCGCAATCTTGCATCAATATACTTTGTTCTATTGTAGAATAAGTTGGAATAAGAGATTATTTTCCTATTTTAACTTAAAAGAGTCCATTATTTTTATTCTAGTTTAATTAGGAATTAATATAGTAGTAGGAATATTACGTTTCCTTTTCCCGTTACTTGCTGTAGTTAGGTTTATTTCCTTTTGTTGATGGGATTGTACCATTATATGTAGAATTAATTGTCTATGAATAAAATTGAATTCCACCTAAATTTCAAGTGAGTATTTGGTTCTTTGAGAGAGACGTTGCACTTTCACTAGCACACCAGACTTTGCCATTTACTTCTTGATCTTCCAACTCAGTTACCAGCCCCTTGACCCAATAGCTTCTTTTATTGCTTTTGTATGATTAATTTTCAGCTTAAAACATTCCCACGCAGAGTAATATTGTATCCAGCCAATAATCTTCTTTTGTCTAAATCTCCTAAATTCCCTGCAAATTTGGAATCTACGTTCATGGCACGACCAGATCCATTTCTTTTATTCTTAACAACAGGCTGAATTACAGAGTTTTCTCGAGGACTAAATACGTTCAGGTCTCACTCCTATACTTAAAACGGAGTCCGAGTTACAGATTAATTTAAGGAACTTGAGTGTCTTCACTAAACTGTAGATTCCAAGATATACTTATGATTTGGTCCAGAACATAACATACATTTATTGTTGAAAAGTTGGATGTGTTTTTCAATCCTCTTTGCATGCCTTTCTTATCATGCGTTCCTTGCTTAGACTTAATAGGACTTCTAGTGTGGTCTATATATGTGTGATAAATTAGATGATGACGGGATGTTGCATGCCATACACTGCACTACTACTATGTAATAGATGTATTCAGTCGTTCTAATTTTATTACCTGCTTCACATAATGGATTGAACAGTCCTTTCCTCGCAATCCGACCTAACAGCCATTGCTGAAACAAATCAGAAGCACAAAACTATAGCCACAGAAGGCCATCCTCACAAGTCAGATGATTTTGAGCCTCCATCTTTCGGGACATTGGTCCAGTCTGCAGATAAAGTTGATCAGAAAGGTTCTGCTTCAGAAATCGAGATAGCTCAAAATGCTCAACAGCCAAAATCTGAAGCTCTACCGCAAGGCTGGTTCCCTTCCGTGACAAACATAGTGAACGAATCAGAAGGTCGAAAGAAAAACGAGGAGATTATTGATAAAGTGACAAACTGGAGTTCAGGTAAACAACACAGCCCATTGAAAAATCTTCTGAGTGAAGCAAAGTCTCTTAACCCAAAACAAGTGCCTGCTGCAAATCAGAAAGACGAGACTACCACAAAACATAATGGTGGAGGAGCAACCACTGTGAATTCAGCATTAGTTTCTGGAGCACCCAATAAAGAAATGGAGTGGAATTCACCCGCTAGGTATCAGACTGAGATTAAGAAAGAGAAGAAGAAAGGAAAACCGTATTGGGCAACATTCGCATGCTGTTCATCAGTACATAGCGACTTGTAATCCTTGGTTTGCATTGTAGAGATGAAGAATTATATGATGAGAAATTTCGCTATACTCTGTTATATGTTACTGTCTATCTGGTAGATTTTGTGTGTTGGTGTGTATATCTTTTGAGCTTGTTGGTTTGTATTATATATATTGAATGTAGATATTTTTGCCTTTTATTCGGATTTCTGTCATGTCAAATGAATAATCCTGCATGCATGCATGCACATTGTGATATTTCATTTCTTTTTCTCTGTTGGATTTATGGTAGGGCGGACCTAGAATAAAAGTTTTTTAGGTTTTTTAGGGCTGTTCTCTTTATCGTTTTCAGCTCGTTTTCTGTTTTCGATTTTTCAAAACAGTGAAAACACGTACTTACTTATTTTCAAAAACGAATTTCTGAAAACGAGTTTAAAATTTATAAAGAAAATCGAAAATGACAGAAATGTCGTTTTGGGTGTTTTGAGTTAAAATCAAGTGAAAATTTTCAGAACGTTTTTTGGGTGTTTTCAAAATTTCACCACCGCCAACCACCATTGCGCCACCACCAACAAGGATCGTACCATCGTGACCCAGCTTTTCAAGATAAACACCACTACACCATCGCCAACGAAAAAGGAAACACGCCACCGTCGTCGCCCCTGCCACAACAAAACCCACCCACCACACAAAAAGGAAACCCACCAATGTCGTCGCCCTCGCCACACCACCGCTGCCAACAAAAAATGGCAACAAAACCACCATTGCCAACAAAAAAAACCTCAGAAAGACGAAGGACTGCAGCGTCGCACACGACTCAGCGACCACCGCCAACCACCCACTCCAAGGTGGCACTGCACAGTCGATCCGGTCACCTCCATCATCAACAACAAAAACACCATTATAAGGGCAACATTGTGGTGCTTCATCTGTGGAGAGTTGTCGGAGTGAGTGGGAACAGAGACGAGAGAGAGAGGGTGGTGATGGAGGGTGCGACAGGTCTTCATAGAGAGTGGTAATGGTTGTTAGCGGCGGTCGGCGGGAACAGAAACGAGAGGGGAGGGGAGGGGAGGTGTTTTGGGTTTATTTAATTTTGAAAACAATTTTTCAAAATAATAAAAAAAAAACACACATTTTCAACAATCTCAAAATGGACACTAAAAATGCAAAACCCAAAATAAATTCAAAACACAAAACACAAAACTGAAATACGAAAAAAACAACCCCTTAATGTTTAAAGATAGAATTGAGCTATAAGTACAGAAATTCTTACCGAACACTCACATTCAAGGGCGGGAAGATAAATTTTTTTTCAATATTTTATACATGGTGCGGACCTAATGTGACTGAAAATTCAAAAATCTGTTGAATTTCTGTAAAATATTTCTTGTACTTTCAGCATAAATCTTAAAGATAATTCCAACTGTTTTTCCCACAATAAATAAAATTTATTTAATTAAATTACGTGATCTTCACTGAAACTTATATGCATGTATGACTTCCTCCCTCCCCCCACCCAAAAAAAAAAAAATAAATAAATAAAAGATTTTATTGGCAGGAATGAAGTTAGGACAAGTGCTATAATTGAGAAACTTGGGCAAGTTTAACCCATCATAGTAAGTTTCTCTAAGGTTAAAAAGGCTAATTATAGGTACTTATAAGTAATTAAGAATAATTATATCTTTCAACAAAATATAGAGCCAATAAATCACTTATTTTAACAGAAACATTAAGACTCACTTTTGAATAAATTTATAAGTAATTCATCTAAGCCAACAAAAAAAACCTCAGAAAGACGAAGGACTGCAGCGTCGCACACGACTCGGCGATCACCGCCAACCACCCACTCCAAGGTGGCACTGCACAGTCGATCCGGTCACCTCTATTGAGAATCCCTGTAATTCCTCNTGGACCTGGTCGAGGCCGCCGTCAGTACAATCCCCGTTGTCAAATATGCAAAATCGAGGGCCATACCGCTGATCGTTGTCGAAATCGCTATGATCGAGCTGATGCTCAACTTGCTGAAGCATTTACTACTGCTTGCTCTCTTTCAACTGATGCCGAATCTGATTGGTACATGGACACAGGCGCCTCGGCACATATGACCCCTCACTTGGGTAAACTGGACACGTCCGAACCTTATTCTGGTAAGGACCGTGTACTTGTAGGCAATGGAGCCTCTCTTCCAATTACCCACACTGGTAGTGTCTCCCCATCTCAAAATATTCAATTGCTAGACGTGCTTGTTGCTCCCCATCTTACCAAAAATCTTTTATCCATTAGTAAATTAACAACTGATTTTCCATTCACTGTTATGTTTACTAATGATCAATTTATTGTACAGAACCGACAAACAGGAAAGGCAGTGGCAACCGGTAAACGAGAAAATGGTCTTTATGTGCTGGAACGTGGAAATCAGGCCTTTCTTTCTGTTCTTGCTAAAAAAATCTTTACGTGCCTCATTTGATTTATGACACGCTAGACTTGGACATGTCAATCATTCTACTATATCTTTATTGAATAAAAAGGGCCATTTATCTCTTACTTCTTTGCTTCCGACTCCGACTTTATGCTCCACGTGTCAATTAGCAAAAAGTCATCGATTGCCCTTTTCTTCTAACGACAGTAGATCTAATTCCGTGCTTGGCCTAATTCACTGTGATATTTGGGGTCCATCCCCTGTTAAATCAAATACGAATTTTATTTATTATGTATTATTTATAGATGACCACTCGCGTTTCACATGGCTTTACCCCATGAAACTAAAGTCTGATTTCTTTGATATTTTCATTCGCTTCCAACGATTTGTGGAAAATCAACTCTCAACAAAAATAAAAATATTTCAAAGTGATGGAGGAGCCGAATTCACCAGTAATCGATTTCAATCTCATCTTCGGGACAATGGCATTCATCATCAAATGTCATGTCCTTACACTCCTTCCCAGAATGGGCGTGCCGAACGCAAACATCGTCATGTAACTGAAACAGGTCTTGCTCTTCTCTTTCATTCTCATGTTCCCACTCATTTTTGGGTTGATGCTTTCAGCACTGCTACTTACATTATTAACCGGTGCCCATGCCAATCCTTGGTGGTATTTCACCTTTTGAGGTTCTATATGGTAAGTCTCCTAATTATGAGCATTTCCATCCCTTTGGTTGTCGGGTATATCCTTGTTTACGTGATTATGTTTCTAATAAATTTGCTCCGCGTAGTTTGCCTTGCATTTTTATTGGTTATAGTCCATCTCATAAAGGCTTCCGCTGCTTGGACTCTGCTACTTCCCGTATTTACATTACTCGGCATGCTCAATTTGATGAAACTTTCTTTCCTTTTTTAGATTCTTCACAGGCACATCCCTTTTCGGAGTTGGTTCTATCTAACTTTCTAGAGCCATGCACTTCCGTTTCTACTCCTCTGGTTCCGTCTCATGTGAAAAATGTCACACCGTCCCTTCCTGGTCCATGCACCATCTGTGATGATTCTACTGTTTCTGATCCCATGCAGGTCTCTAATCCATCATCTATTTTGGATCCTACTGCACGCGAGCCTCATGATCCCTCAATCTTTAGAGCTCCCTCCCCTGCATCAGATACATCCACCTCAGTGTCTAATCCAGCTCCACCTGCTCGTCACTCTATGGTCACTCGAGCCCGTGCTGGGATCTTCAAGCCCAAGCATCCGGCTCTATTCAGCTCCGTGCAACCTCCGGCCCTTCTACAGGCCTTGCTCAGTACTTCCGAGCCTAAAGGATTTCTCTCTGCTGCTAAGAATCCTGCATGGCTTGCCGCTATGGATGCAGAAATTACAGCATTGCTCAATAATGATACTTGGGTTCTTGTTCCTCGACCGCCCAATACAAATATTGTGGGATCCAAGTGGGTTTTTAGGACCAAATATCATTCTGATGGTTCCATTGATCGGTTCAAGGCTCGCCTAGTTGCCAAGGGCTACACACAACTTCCTGGACTTGACTATACTGACACCTTTAGTCCTGTGGTCAAAGCTTCCACCGTCAGGGTTGTTCTTTCTCTTGCCGTGTCTAATCGATGGCCCCTACGTCAACTTGATGTCAAGAATGCCTTTTTTAATGGTGTTCTTTGTGAAAATGTTTATATGGAACAACCTCCTGGCTATGTTGATCCTCGACATCCTCTTCATGTATGCAAATTAAAAAAATCTCTATATGGTTTAAAACAAGCTCCGAGGGCCTGGTTTCACCGTTTCAGTACATTTCTCTCACAACTTGGTTTCTCTTGCAGTCGTGTTGACACGTCCCTATTTGTCTTCAGTAGGCACGCCGATCTCATCTATCTGTTGCTCTATGTTGATGACGTCATCGTTACCGGGAATAACTCAACACTTCTAAACCACTTCATTCAGCGGTTGCACTCGGAATTTGCCCTCAATGACTTAGGCTCCTTGAGCTATTTTCTTGGCCTTGAGGCTTCTTTTCTTCCGGATGGACTCTTTCTCAGTCAAACCAAGTATGCTCATGACATCCTTGCTCGTGCTCAGTTACTTGATTGTAAGCCTATCGCTACACCGATGATTGTGTCTCAGCGCCTCTCTTCTGCTGGTACACCCTTTTCAGATCCTACTCTTTATCGCTCTTTAGTTGGCGCCTTGCAGTATTTGACCATCACGCGCCCAGATCTTGCTCAATCTGTCAACTCTGTCAGTCAATTTCTTCATGCTCCAACTGAAGAACATTTTCAGGCCGTCAAGCGTATTCTACGCTATGTCAAGGGCACTCTTCAATTTGGCTTAACCTTTTTTGTATCATCCTCTACTGGTCTCACGGCCTATTCTGACGCTGACTGGGCTGGGTGTCCTGATACTCGACGCTCCACCTCTGGTTATTCCATTTATCTTGGGGACAATCTTGTCTCTTGGAGTGCCAAAAAGCAGCCTACTGTTTCTCGTTCTAGTTGCGAGTCCGAATACCGTGCTCTTGCCTTTACCGCTGCTGAGGTTCTCTGGCTTACTCATCTCCTACGAGATCTTAAGGTCACTGTCACACATCGGCCTCTATTACTCTGTGACAACAAAAGTGCGATTTTCTTAAGCTCGAATCCTGTCTCTGACAAGCGCGCCAAACACATAGACCTTGACTACCATTTCTTACGAGAACTTGTTGTTGCTGGCACCCTTTGCACTCAACATGTTCCGTCCAACTTGCAGGTCGCCGATATCTTCACCAAAAGTGTTTCAAAGCCGCTATTTACCTTTTTTCGTTCCAAGCTTCGCGTCGGCTGCAATCCCACGCTTAGCTTGCGGGGGGTATTGAGAATCCCTGTAATTCCTCCACCATTGACTCACGAGATTCTCTTAATTGTAGGAGATTATTGATTCTTTCCCTTTATTGTAGATGTACAGCTTGCACACAATATTATAAATAGAAAAACCCACCAACATCAAAAGTGTGGTGATTTGCAAATCCTTTTAACCTCCATCATCAACAACAAAAACACCGTTATAAGGGCAACACTGTGGTGCTTCATCTATGGAGAGTTGTCGGAGTGAGTGGGAACATAGACGAGAGAGAGAGAGGGTGGTGATGGAGGGTGCGACAGGTCTTCATAGAGAGTGGTAATGGTTGTTAGCGGCGGTCGGTGGGAAGCCGGGAACAGAAACGAGAGGGGAGGGGAGGGGAGGTGTTTTGGGTTTATTTAATTTTGAAAACAATTTTTCAAAATAAAAAAAAAAACCACATATTTTCAACAATCAAAAAATGGACACTCAAAATGCAAAACACAAAACTGAAATACGAAAAAAACAACNTAATTTTGAAAACAATTTTTCAAAATAAAAAAAAAAAACACATATTTTCAACAATCTAAAAATGGACACTCAAAATGCAAAACACAAAACTGAAATACGAAAAAAACAACCCCTTAATGTTTAAAGGTAGAATTGAGCTATAAGTACAGAAATTCTTACCGAACACTCACATTCAAGGGCGGGAAGATAATTTTTGGCAGGAATGAAGTTAGGACAAGTGCTATAATTGAGAAACTTGGGCAAGTTTAGCCCATCAGAGTAAGTTTCTCTAAGCTTAAAAAGGCTAATTATAGGTACTTATAAGTAATTAAGTTCATTCTAGAATAATTATATCTTTCAACAAAATATAGAGCCAATAAATCACTTATTTTAACAGAAACAATAAGACTAACTTTTGAATAAATTTATAAGTAATTCATCTAAGCATGTTTTGACATTAAAAAATTAATAATCTACAAGAGTTGTAATGCACTAATTTTAGCCGGCCTGTTATGTTTATCACTTAACACTAAAGAAATGTTTTCTTTTTATCAAAAACTCATTGGACATAAAATTGTGACCTACCATTGGATAAGTACGAGTCAATTTCGGATGCGTGATCATCGATGACGTTTTCTACACTTCTTATAGTTTACTTTTTTTTTTTTTACTTGCAAAATTAAGAGACTGATCTCTTTGTGTTTCAATTTTGTGTTTTGAGTTTTGAGTTTTGAATTCATTTTGGGTTTTGTGTTTTGAGTGTCCATTTTGAGATTTTTGAAAACGTGTTCTTTTTGAAATTTTGAAAAATTATTTTAAAAACACCTAAAACGCGTATAGATTAAAATCAGATTTTTAGTAGATTTTTATAAAAGTAGATGAAATGTGTGGTTGAAAAGTTGTGAGTCCCGTAAAATGTGTGATTAAAATTAATTGTTAACTTTGACTTGAAATTAAAATTCGATTTTAATTTATACCAAACAGGGCCTTTGTCTACGAGATCAAAATTTAAGTTCAACTTGACTAAAATTATGTGAAATTGGTGCAATCAGGCGACTGAATTTGGAGTGAGTGCTAATTTAAATTAAAAATTTGATAAATTCAACTAACAATTATGTATGTCAGAATACTATGTTGTCATTTCTTAACCAATACCAAGAAAGTTTTTTAACCTTGGATTTATCAACAATTTTTATAACATTCTATTTCTATCTGAGAAAGCTGTAACTTGACTTCATAATTTATGTATATTTATTATTTAAGCATTTATTGAATATCATTTCAAAGGTGTTTGTGGTTATAAATTGGTCCTACATTAAAATGTATTTCTCATAAGAGTTGTGGTGATTTTTTAATACACGAATATATCAATTAGGATTTTAATTCGTATTTAATTTTCTGTCAAACGTGATGCAGAGTGTATGTCTCAAGATGAAGCAAATATTTGGTGCTTGATGTGGTTAATATGAGACCAATAGAACACATTAGAGCACGATGCGAAAGCATGTCTGGATGCAGATTTTGAGAGAGGTTACGGGAGGAATCTGAGAAGCAAATTTAAAGCTCCTGTCATGCCCTAATTGTTTGTAGGTGACAGAACTTGGCCACGAAGCTCCGATGAACGTCAAAAAAAGCCATCAACCAAGCCGCTACAAACAAATGTACATTTGCCTTTTTTTCATTCAAGACAGCGTCTTGCTTTGTAATGGTAGTAGATAAAGTATGATATTCATAATCAGCGATTGCAGTAATCATCTGACCACTTGTTATTTAAGGCATTAACTTATTGTTCGAGATAATAGAATTACAAAAAATTAATGACTCAAATAACAAGCTGCCACGTAGGGCAATTATCGTAGTCGACTACTACAAATAACATTATTCTATTAGATAAGGTCATTTTCTTT
>CAIGRF010224842.1:0-25894 GCA_903798235.1 Fraxinus ornus | reverse complement strand
CATCGTGATTTCAGCAATCCAGATAAATCTTCAGCTATTGCGTTCGCGATATTAACGGACCTTGATACGCCACTCGTTTCGCCCGCATTGACCCAATCCCAAAATCCACAGTTCGCGCTGCAAGTATTGAAGAGTCTACCTTGGTTATTTGTTTTTTTCTCCACCTCAAAACACTTCACGAAGCCACGATTGCACCATGGACAGTGGCGTTTGTTCGGGCATTCAGGAAAATAATGCCCCTTACTTCTACAGCCATGGCAAACTCCGTAATTCTTACCTCTCATTGTAAGGTTGGATTTGCACCGTTCGAAAAGATGGAGAAGGAGGGTGAGGTTGGGCGTCTGGTGCGAAGGCGATTTGGTGCGATTTTTAGGGTTCCAAAATGGGGAAATGGATTTGGGTGATTTAGGTGTAGTTGGTGGGAGTGAACGGGTTTTGCCTTTGGTCCGGGTCGGGTTATTTGAAATTAAATTTTCAAATTCAAAATGGTCAAGTTTCTCAAAGTTTTCGGCCATGTCATTGCCACGGTGTCTGCCACGTCATCTTGTCAAAGCCTATGTCACCTACTTCTGGTGATGTAGCGAGATTGCTAATTGTTTGTAGGTGACAGAACTTGGCCACGAAGCTCCGATGAACGTCAAAAAAAGCCATCAACCAAGCCGCTTCAAACAAATGTCCATTTGCCTTTTTTTCATTCAAGACAGCATCTTGCTTTCTAATGGTAGTAGATAAAGTATGATATTCATAATCAGCGATTGCAGTAATCATTTGACCACTTGTTATTTAAGGCATTAACTTATTGTTCGAGATAATAGAATTACAAAAAATTAATGACTCAAATAACAAGCTGCCACGTAGGGCAATTATCGTAGTCGACTACTACAAATAACATTATTCTATTAGATAAGGTCATTTTCTTTTCGCTATACTCACTTGCATATGTAGATAAACGATCACATTTCAAATAAATTAAAATCCATGCAAAAATAAATTTTACCGCCTACAATCCCAGCCCCCATAACCACATTCTTAAATTCAATATAAAATGGTCTTTGCAGTCTGAGTATCGATAAACTATAATTTAAGGTAACAAAAAACTACCAATGTCTGACCAAAAAAAGAAAAAAACCCCTCTTTTAAGTTATACATTGGCCCTTTTCTTTCCATGTCATTTAACAACCATCCTTGACCCCTTATTTCTCAAATAAAGCAAGCACCAGTTTCACATCCCCAAATTTTCCTTACTGTTTCAGGGTCCAAAAAGAAGGTACAAAATTGGAATTTTGTAACGAGAGGTAGCCGAGGAGATAAAAACTCATTCACGATGATTTCCATAAATCCATGAAACAATTAAGCACTGGAAAATCCAAACTCGATCTAGTGCCTTCATGAAGCTTGGACTGCCAAACGTTGTAGATGATCAATGAAAACTTGTAGACTCACATCATCAGTGAATATCACATCCGAACCAGCAGCCATCTCGTGTACGTTACTGTATGTCGCTGATGGGTTCAACTTTGCCAACAGGAATCTTGCCTGTTACAATGTGCGCCAAACCATAAGATACATTAACGAAGTATATTACAGGAAGTGGATGGCGGATTCTTTTTAAACCACTAAAACTATTGAAATGGTACACAAAGAAAACAAGCAATGTAGGTAACATTATAAGGAAAAGCTGGATCCGTAATGGACGAGTCAATTATTTTACGAACACTACAAGTCAACTCTGAGGATCCTCTTACTTCCTGTGTTGCTATATGCCATTCAAAATGCTGTATCAACTATGTGGAATTTTTAATAAAAATGCATCTTTAGCAACAAAGCACGATGATTACACTAGGCATTGTAAGACAGAATGCCCCACACTCAAATCTGGAATACTCTTCAAAATTATCTAGTACAAGAACCGAGTTACAATGTATCATCAAAGTTCACATTCTAAGACAGAATACAATTGAGCAGAGGATGCAGGGGTGGAATAAGGTAGTTTGCCTCCATATTTCTGCAGAAATTGAAATTTTAAAGACATACTTAGGTTTTGTTCAAAAAACAACGTTTATTCCCACAAATGAGCCTGCCAGTAGAATCAGCCACAACAAGCCCATTCTGCACTGTCTCTATACCTATTTTTTGAGGTAAACCCGTGAATCTGAACTGTTTGTCCCCTACTATTTCTAAGGTAATTATTTTCAAGTATTTTACATGTCATGGCAATTAGGACAGAGATTCTATATCAGGGTACAGTGAATGATCTATCTGGTGGAATAAAGGTGTGTTGTCATTCCAAAAAAGTCAAAAAAAATGTAAACACCACCTACACAATTTAACATCCAGAAATGAGCAGGGTCATTAGAAGCCCAGAATATTCACACATACCTCAATTCATGGTCAAGAGCTAGCTCACTTTGATATTTACAGAAACAAATACATAACAGTCAAGCTAAATCTCAAGCAAACTGAAATTAGGAGAAAAAGCTAACCTGGGAACCATGCTGATCACACACCACCAGTCTTGGCACAGGAAACCGATCACGAACAATCAGTTGGGCATCATCATGTGGAGCTTGTAATAAGTGCGCAAACGCCTATGAAGACAAGGAGAAGAGAGTATTGTTATGCACACGGAAAACAACATATTATTTTCATGAAAGTACAGCCTGATTCGAAGTAAAACTCAACTGCCACAATTCCAAGATAGACTGAGGGCATAAGAAGTCAAGAATTTAGAGAAAAATATTTCAGCACTGTTTATGCATTCCCAGAAATGCTTCCCCATCTTAAATTAACCATACTTACCAACTAACACATGCTAATATATTTATGAATAGGCCAAAAAAAAAAATGGAAAAGGAAAATTAGAAAGATCAACATCAAAGGAGAAACACATACTTGATGTTCTGGTTGATTCTGGTAACCCATGTTCCTCCATTGAGCTATTGTCATTCCATGGAAAATAACTACACTAAAATATGAATCTAGCAAGAGAATGCGATCAGCTGCAATGGATGACACATCCAACAAAGCTGGTGCAGGCAGTGAATTAAATGAATATGATATTAATGATGGTTGAATCATGACTGTGGCATTGCTAATAATCTCCCGATTCAACAAAATACGAAAATATGCGGTCTCATCAGGACTATTATTGAACACCTGAGAGAGAAGACGGGTCATTAATCACTATTATGTACATTAAAAATAAAAAGGAATAAAGACACTAGTGCAAGCAATATTACCTGTACAAATTGTGATCTACGCAGATTAAACAAAAACTGAGGGAACAACGAAAAACTTGGATTTAATGTAAATGAGGTTGGATCGTCCTTTCGATAGTCACCAAATTTGGAACATAGTCGAATTAGATTCCTATCCAGCCACCTTGTTGCGTCAAATGCTTCCTACAATTAGGGAATAACAGTCAGACTTCTCTTATACTGTTTACCAACTCAGTGAAAATAACCATAACAATATAGCCTCCATTCCGAAAAATTATTTATAAACAGTCAAACTTCATTTTTAACCACACATGCCAATGGATTCACAAGTACTATTCACTTATCCACCACTCATTCTATTTATTTATAAATTAGAAGTATATAAATTCTTCCCAAATGGAGGCTAGTAAAACTTTCTTTAGGTAAAACAAACTATAATATTCCCCAGGCAATCCAACCAAATTAACTCCTCTACGCCAGGTTGGGGTGCCAAATATCTGAATCACTGAATGTAACTCTTCAGCAATCACTCATTTGTCTCGGCCTAGCACCATTCACTATTTTCCAACTTACCTGAAATCTAAATTAAATAGCACCACCCAGGGAGACAGCAAAATCAAATATAAATCCTGCACAGCGAAGTCCTCGTACATTCCACATTCTAAATACAATCGAACACCAGATCAAGACGTTTATGAGTTGGAAAAGTGCCAGAAAAGATAGATTTCTTTTAGTTGTTCACTCTTTAAAAATTAACTCCAGTGTTGCTAAAAATTACTGGGCCAGCTAATATAGCACATACCACATGAGCAGTCTAAATTAAGACCAATGAAGCTGTAAAGAATTTAAGGTGAGTATGGCACCCAGCATAATGTTGACACAAAGAAAATGAAGTTCATGTATGAGAAGTAAAGAAAAAAGGAGTGCAAAATAACGAGCATATTTACTTTATGCAGGTAATCAAGTTTCAACCATGCAATCAACATTTTATTAACTGCCCCGGTTCATATATCAATATGTAAGCAGATCAAGTCTTCATTGTTAGACCTCATTAGCAAATGTAAAATTCAAATAATGGTATACAGAAACCACGACAAAGTGATGCAGCCAGAACTTAGAATCAGAATAAGCATTCTTGCATGCCGGTGGTGATGCACACTACAGAAGTGTAGGGTTCTGCCAAAGAAGGGAAGATTTGCATATGGTATGCTTACAACAGTTCTATGAAATGTAATAAGTACCTCCATCTCCATTTTATAAGAAGCTAATCTAGCCATTACTACAGCAGCAGCTTCCTGATCAAATCCTTGAACTAAGTCCTGCAACCACAAAACTCTTGCATATCAGGATTAACCTGCCAGTACCAGCTAATGTTATTCTTGCAAGAATTAAAAAGGCACCTCACCGGGCCTTACAAATTTACATGATAAAATAAATTTTACTCCAAATACAATCAAAATATAAAATTAAAAGGGTATCAAAAAAATTCTCATACTTTAACTTGCAAGGTCAGCTGGAATAAAATGATAAATTTGCCTAATTTTAGTACAAATACTGGAAATAACGTCAGAAAATGAAATGATACAGGGATAAGTTAAAGACCTCGAGTCTCAAACATATAAATGCTTGAACTACCCTTAACTTCATATACTCTAAAATACGATCTTTTTCCTTTTTCTGTAAATGATTTGAACCACCGTTACCGAACCGGGAGACCACCTATGTCTAAATTGGTTCCACCAAAAAATTTCTAACACCCTATAGTCTGACAGGAATAGACCACTGAACTGTGATCAAAATCATAAAATCTTAGGGGATAAAAATGTTCACAACTGTCCTCGTATGAGAAAAAGTATAATGTGATTATAATGAAAAGTAATGGGTCCCACTAAATGTGTGGATGATAAGTGGGTAGTAGTTGTGATGTATAGTTCAAAATAATGTTGACATTGACTTCAACTTATAAGGAGATTATAATAAAACCCAAACAAGAATTATATGTTACTTCTTTCCTCCCAACCAGTATGTTCGATGTGCCACATAAAACCACACTAGTGTCTTGAAAAGATAATTATCTCTTCTCAGAAAAAAAAAGTTTGTTGATCATTCCACACAAGCCTAAAACAAATGTTGAGAATTTTCCTTGGGTTCAACATTAAACAATTATTTCAATCACATAATAACAAAACAAAAGAGGCGCACCACAGCACCATAACAAAAATGACAGTAAAAGAAACCATTGGGTACATGAAGAACCTTTCTCTGCATTGATCTGGGAAATAATTATAAAAGCTGGACAAAGAAAGATTTTCTCATGAGACAACAAATAAAGACAATTAATCATCTTACCTCAGTGCCAACAGCACTATCTACCCACCGTCTAGTAACAGTTGTTACTCTAAGCCTTGTTTGGCCATCAGAGCTCTGGTAACTGCACTAAAAATTTTTGGATTAGAGCCAACAATTTCATTCGAATTTAACTGATTCATAATTTATATAGAAAAGAAATATGATATGTGAAACATTTATATCAAGAATTAAAAAAACCAGCCATAAACATCTTGAAGCCCAAGAGTTGCAAAGACAGGAGAAAAGCAACACAGTAAAGAGGGATCAAGTACAAAAGTGGGAAGCTAAATTTTTAGAAGGAAGTAGTTAAAAATATTCTCCACATACCTAGTTAGAAACTGTATGTATAACTGTGGATTTGTTCCAGAGGGATCTGACTTTTCACTAGAAGAAACATCAAAGAAAACAGTCAAGCAAGTATTTCTGTCGAGGCCACACATCTTCCAAGCTGTAGTGTTCCCCTGTCCAATGACTGTGTTGGCAACAGCAGGGCCTTTCTGCAATAGTATCTCACATAAATTTCAAGGTAATAACAGTGGATGCATCAGAATAGATCCTAGAGCCGAAGAGAGCTTGCTCTCGATTTCCAGCCATGTATAAGATGACTAACACAATTACTTAGCAAGTTTTAATTGAATCAACCTTCTCCAATGATGTGCATGGCCCTAGGATCCCTTGGATTTTGATTTCCTTCGAACAGTTTATCTCAAGTGCCCCACTGAAAAGGACAAACAGGAGTTTTAGCAAGTTTCTGATTTCCATAATTTTATTGATAGATATAACTGGAAGACTTGAGCAAAACAAAGAGTGCAAATATTCACGTTGGTGGAGATGGAAATCTCTTAAAGTTAAAGGTTCCACATCCAGCTGAATCTTTGACAGGATTTATGCTGTGAGCCCATATATGGCATTACTGCAGCACAAGTTTTTTCATCCATTGAAGGACATGAATAACATAATCACATAAGAAGAAAAACAGCCAAGGTTGCAGAAGTGGCACAAAGGAAGCACAGGAGACATAATTTCCTTGTTTAATCTGTTATCTTTTAGTTTCTCTGAATTTCCCCAAGATTTACAGCACTCAAATCCTCAATTTCTGAGTATTTTTACACGGGGATGGATTAAAAACTCAGCATCCCTTGCTCCTCCACCTCACCTCGCTCCATATGCTATAATAACATTTACACTCGGAAAGCCCACTCACCAGAGAGAGAAAAAAAAGAGACAAATAAAGAGAAGAGTTCAGTGTCCACTATCAAGGAACTCACTTGAATGAAAGCCCAAGGGATTGTTCTCCATCTTCAAAAATGCGCTTGAATGAGTCCTTGAAAACAGAGTGACCAAAACTTTCAGCCAGAACCACCAGTCCACCAGTTCTTTCAATGGCAACTTTCATCTCAGCAATCCCAACCTGAAAACTAATATTGTAAGTAAAATGGGTAGAAAGTAGGGCAGTATTTATCTTCGAGCACAGGATTGTTGGTTGCTGTCAAACATTTTAAAGACAGAATCCAATAAATACAGGTCACAAAAGAAAGGAACCCTCCTACTTTACATTCAGCACTTCATATCTTCTTAGACATACAAAATGCCTTCACAACCGCCAAAAGAAAAGACTGAATTCAGGTCAAAAAAGCATAGCAAAATACAAGGAGGAACAAAAACACCACCACCAAACAAGCCTTCTATGTAAATTCATCATTTCGTGATTAATAAACAAACATGTATAGAGTATCAATAAACAAATAGGTCCAACAAAGTGTGAAAAAATGTAATTTAATATAGATATGTACACGCAAGAGTAGACGTACAGAAATACACACTTGTGCACGTGCACACACACACACATTTCATATTTGTACTAATACATGCACAACAAAATACCACAGTTATATCTTATCTATAGTTTGTTTTAGCATATACAAAAACCATGCAAATGCAAATACAAAGATTTCAGCAGACTCACAAACCTGATCAAGTGCAGAGGCAAAGACATCCAACACGTGACCCTGACTAACCAGCTGTTTTCCAAGTTCCTCGTAGAAATGAACAGCTTTTTTGAAAAATGGTGCTGCATCCTTGTCAAGATCCTTGTGGGAACGGACAGGATCAGACAGATCTTTAGACCCAATCTGCACACAAAAGTATCAACAGTTATAACGACTTAACTTTTCATATCGAATTCAATCAGCATAAAATAGTCATGAAAATACAACAATAACCAATTTCTAAACAGTATGGATCATGTACAATACAAGACAGGCATGTCTGCACGTCATTTCTCCAAACATTAGTTTACAACTCATCCCCGGACACACTAATTGATAAATCTAAAAGAATGCAGCATATACGCACACGTTTTTTCCCCTTTCTTCATACTCGTGAATGGCAAATGTCAGTCATGTTATACGTACAAATCACATTACAGTTTCAAAAAATCTGTGCAGTTAAATATAAATACTGATTAAGGTGGTAATAAGAAAGTTAAATAGCACGCAGAGTCGTGCCACTTTTGTCTCTAGACTTTGTTTCTAGGCATTTCAATCCCCAACAATCCAGTTTCTGGCACAAGTAGTCTCTACTCACGGTTTCCATAAAAAACAATCCATTAAATTCAACAATAAGACATTTGTTCCCTCAAATTCAAATAAAATATAAAAAGAACAAAAAATAGAAAAGAAAAAATAATTTATCTTCTTCTCTAAACCTCCCCACCCCGTCCCAACCCCTGTGCAGCACCCCACTCGCATCTGCTGACAACCCTCCCAGCCCCCAGCCCAGTCCCATGGAAAAAATTGTGATTTTCCCAAAAAATTCGTACTTTGAAGAAACAATAGTTATTTGAAAACTCGAAATAGGAAGGGCAAAGATGCCAAAAAGAAAAATCAGATTACTTTCTCAAAGTGAGCTAGACGAACTCAGAAAGCAGAGTCCTAGAATCTGCAACAACAGAACTCCAAAATTTCATCACTTAAAATGCAAATCATACTTTAGATTCTAATATTTTTAAAATGGCTGATATTCGCACCTTCTCCTTTGAATTTTCATTACAATGCCATTATTTATTGTGTGAGAAAGAATTTTGTGAATGATGACCTGGCATCAGAAGTAACAATAAAATACCATGATTTTGCATCAATTCTTTTATTTAAGTCCATATGGCTCGGACTCCTCAAATTTCCTTACATACGGATTTTGCAGTGTGACTCACCATCTACAAAGTTAATTAATTGGGGGTGGTGGTCGTGAATTGCATTGTTTGTTGTGGGGTGGGGTGGCGTGTAGTCGCTGACAGTGGCAGACTGCAAGGGTGTTGGGAGTGGGGAGGTTTGAGGAAGAATATAATGAATTTTCCTTATTATTTTCCATTTTTTATATATTTTATTTGAATTTGTGGACAATACTGTTTTTCAATCAATCTAACAATTTTTTTTTGGATAAAACTGTTAGTTGAGATTTCTTGTGCCTAAAATGTAAAAACAGAACTTTGGAGGTTAAAAAATGAATAGATTGGGACAGAACTGCAAAAGGAGTAAAGGTAGGGAATTGAGCATTCATTTTAGCCTAATAAGAATTATTCCTTTTATCCTCCATTACTTCAGTAGGAGTTTTACCGCATAATATGTATCATTCGAATGCAATACTATTTTCACACCTAAACGGCCAGATTTGACTTCCGCAATGGAGATTTCCATTAATAATTTCTTTATAATTATTTAATTTACAAAGAAAATGAAAATCACATTGACGCTATGATCTGAAAACCTATTTAAGCTTTTTTAAGCAAAATCATCTATACACAGGTTAGGAAAGATTTTCACTTGGCCATGAAACACAATAGAGATGCAAATTTGTGCCAAGGGAATCATTTTTGGAAGTTACCTAACGGCAAGGGTGCAAACATTTTACTTCCAGTGATCTGAGAAAGTTGTGTGATTTGCCCTATATACAATAACAGCTTGTTTTATTAGTTCTCTTTTTAATTTGAAAAACTGATAATCTATAATTAAAAACTAAGTGTAAGTAGTCTATTATTATATATTAAATCCCGAATCTAATGGACAACAGAGTGTAAAGGGCAAAGAACTAAGTATTTTATTCTTCATTGATTAGTTGATTGCTTCCGAAATTGCAGATAAGAAAGGAGACACAACAATGGCAAGGCACATTCAATTACCAGGTGTTCCTCAACTAGTAACCTGCCTTTCTTCCTTCAAAATATCAGATAAATTCACAGAATCTGGTATGAATGCTTGGCAAGGAGTCAGATTTATTCAATTATCAAATTCCAGGATTACTGAGACAAAATATAATTTATATGGCATGAGATTCATTTATTATGCATGAACTAATTAATGCCACACCTAAAGAAAGAGAGAACAACTTATTTTCTTAGAAAACACCAAAATTGTAGTTCAAAATCGAGATTTAATTACTATAATCCCATTATACCAAGTCAAATCACAAAATAAGAATGAAAGTATGCATTATTTCTTAATTGGCAAACACACTAATATAATAATATAGAAGTACAACATTGAGTAAAACAAAAGTTGAAGGCTTTACCGCTCCAGCACCTTCTGTGCATGGACCCCCTACCAATGCAATAATCCGTGCACCAGTTCCCACTGTAGATGCACCCAGCAACCCTGCAGCCACGCTCAATGCAACTCCAGTACACCTCAACGCTCTATTGCCTGGTGCCACAGGCCACTGATCTGTCCCCAACTCATCCAACAACTACAACACAAGACATGAAAAGCAATTAATGATCAGTCGCACAGCGATCAGCAACTCTCAGAATAAAATAAGTTATCTGGAACAATAAAATCTTTTACTGCCAATCAAAAACATTTCTGCATAAAATGAGTTTGGATGCAATTCACATTCCAAATCCAACAAAAATAAATGAGCATCAAATGCACAGGTAAAAAAGTATTTTATCTCAAATTTTGATTTAGCAAATAATTACCGAATTGAGTGTGTATTCACATTCAGAAGCTGGCAACAAAAACCGGTTAATTCCCGTATTAACAGACCCGGCCGTGGGGCTTAGTTGGCCTCCGGGCTTCTGAACACCTGTCCCAGCCCGCCTGCCACCAGTAGAGCTGAGCCCCAACTGCTCCAAGACTTGATCTTTAGACAACTCCTTTGATCCCCTAAATACATAAACCTTAGACATCTCCGAGAACCCTAGCTCATGCAGTTGCACCTGAGTGCCATATGAAATGAACCCGACCATCGCATTGTCCGGAAGCATCCCAATAGCTCGTTTCAATGCCGATTTTGCAAAATTCAGCTCCTCTTCAATCACACACGTATCGATAACAAACAGATAGATTGGCGTGGGTGGGACAACAGGAACAGAATTATAATTCTGGGGGTTTTGGGGGTAATTGGGGATGGCGTATTCAATGGAAGAGAAATTCGGATACAATTCCGCCGGTAAATTAGTCTGTGAAATGGAGTTGTAATGTTGCGGAAAATGGTTCCGCTGGAAGCAGAAAGGGCAGATCCATAAAAGGGCAGTGAAATCAACGCGGCAAAATGGATTCAGGACAGATGAACACGACTTGCAACGTAAGGGAATGTACGGGAGGACGTGTAGATCGACGTGGGGGCGGATCGGCTGGATCGAGGCGGCGATAGGGATCACACACTTGGAAGCCTCGACCTTCGTACGTGGCCAGTTGTTCCACGTCATCCGAATGCCCTCGATTCCCTCAGGATCTGTCTGGACTAGCTCCGGCGCCGCCATGGATGATTGATTGATTGATAAAACGAATGGGGGTTAGAATTGATGAGCTTGAATTGGGGGTTTTTGAAATGGAAAATTGAGCGAGCGACCCCTGAGAGGGAGAGGTGATTGGGAATTGGGAGGGAAGAGGGGCCGCTCCGAAAGAAGAGTCAAGAAACAAAGGTGAGTATGAGAGTGCGATTTCGTGTATGGCAGATTTGCCGGGGGGGGGGGAATAGCATTATTGTTCTACTCAAATACCCTTTCATATTTACATGGAACCATCTTGATTTTTGTAATTTTGGAGGAGTCGTCTTGTATTTTTATCTTACACTTTGACATCAGTTTGACAACTATTATTTCAAAAAAAAATTAATTTTTATACTCATTTTTAACAATATTTTTTCATAATAAAATATTTTACGCCCAAAAATTTTCCCTTTAACAACTTTATTCTTCAAAAAATCACTATTCAAAACATAATTTTTTAAAAAATGAACATCAAACATGGGTAATGTTACATTTTAGAGTGTGTTTGGTAGAGATTAAAATCGAATTAAAATTGAAAAACTAATTGTTATTGTTGACTTTTATTAGATGAGTGGACCTAATAACGACTATATTTTCAATTTTAATTGGAACCGAACACACCCTTAATCTCTATTATTACATTGCACCATAGTCTCCTGGGAGTTTTGGGGGTGGTTATGGATTTTTTTAAAGTACTAATTTTGAACGTTTATAAGTAAATTGATTTTGAGTGATTTTAGGCGCAATTTTTAAAATAGTACAACTAATATTTAGGAGTTTATTATCCATCGATTATGAATTTTTTTTTAAAAAAAGAATCAAATTACATATATGTCATTGGTAAAATTTTCAATTTATAATTTTTTGTAAGAAATTATTTATTCATGAGCAATGTTCTAAAAAGCGTAAAGCGTGAAAATCAAGTTTCGACCTAGACAATCTTAACCATTAAAAAGAGTAAAAAAAACATTTTTTTTTTATTTTATGTTTTAAATCAATTTAAAAAATTATATAATAATTAAAGGAAAAAAGCTTTGAAAGATGTAAAAAGCGTTAAAAAGCATAAAAACATGAAAAAAAAGGTGTGGTCTACGCTAGGTGCGCCTAGACACGAAAAAAATAAAAGAAAATAAAAGAAAAGAAAAGAAAGTGCGCAAAAAAGAGGGGGAAACTAGGTGTTTTGCTCCCGCTTAACACTTCTCATAAGTGATATTTTACTTGTAAATATTTTTGGCACATAAGTTTTTAACTTAAAAAGTTAAATATTTATTAAAAAAATTCCATTAGTATTTTTTTACATATAAATAAATTTTACATCAATAAGTTAATTTTATACTTTTAAACTTTTTATACATAAGTTAATTTTTTACTTATAAGTAACTTTTTTATATTTTATAATAGTATTTTTAATTAATAAACAAATTTTTACACAAAAGTAAATTTTATATTATAGGTGCATTTTTTACTTATAAGTAAATTTTTTTAATTATAAAGTAATTTTTTTTAGTTAATGTACTTTTATTTACAAGTTATTTTAAACAAATTATATTTATTGAAAATAATCATTTTATAGAGGATGAAATTATAAGAGAATATGAGAAACGGTGAAAACCTATTCAAGGAATAAGTGCACTTATTAATCGGATGCATTCATTTGAATCATTAATCATATCACTCTCGTTCATAGCCACTTCGATCGCATTTTACGATTTGCCCATTTCGCAAATCCTTTTTTAAGCATTTTATGCAAAGCCACAACCAAAATTAGACTATCATGCTAGGTATTGGATGCTAATTAGTTGCATATTTACAGCAAATTAAGAAAGTGTTAAAATGTATATTTGGTGGCATATTTTATTCTGTTAGATATTGAGAAAACGATTTTTTGAGCCTAGGTCGGGTTCAATTCCAGTAATTATGTAGATCCAAATGGTTTCATTGACGAAATACTTGAAATATAATTGATGATTCTGGATATTGAAATAACCGAATTGATATATCTAACGCCCATACCTAAAGATATGAGTCCCAAACAAAATAAAATAAAAAGTTGAAGAATTTTGGAGAGTAAGAAAATGGAAGGAAGGGCAAAAGAGCATTGCAACAAACTGTGATGCATGGGTAAGACACATAGGAAAGTATGTAGAGAAAATCGAAAAGTACAAAAGTAGAGGAGAAAATCTTAGGTTGCAAGCTAGCTATTGTAATTAGGATTAAACAACCTGTACATGGGAAATCCACCTGTACAAGTGCCGATGCAGTGGTGGGAGGCTGGGAGCACTACATGACATCATGTCAAGCTGTATGTACATATTGCCTATACATAAAACAAATTCCATGTAATTGTATGTTGGCAACCTACTCATGGGAGTTTTTAGAAATTGTATAGGCTAATCAGTCAATTCTAATTCAACTGCCACTCGTTCCTTTGCACAAGAAGATTGGCCTTCATTCAATTAAGCACCTTGGATCACAGATTTTGGTGGTGCTACTATATGTTTTCCTCTTATAATTCATATTGAAATGGAGAGGAATAAATTTGTATTGAATGAATTTTCCCACCGTAAATTACAGCCGTTTATAAATAGATATCGCCTAACTAACTAACTAATTATACAACAAATACAAAGATGACACATGTGGCTAACTACCACAACTAACTAATAGCCTAACAGAATTGAGCTTGTGCAGACTGAATTAAAATACACTACAACCTCCTTCAACTTCTTTGCTCTCTTTGCTGAGTTGTTGTTGAGTTGCTGCTAAGCTAAGCTATTTGTATTCCGTTACTTCCCCCTCAAGAGGGATTATGGGGATTGATGATGGCCATCTAGGAAATAAAGGGAACAGAAGATGGCGGGAAGAGGCTTGGTGAACATGTCAGCCAATTGGTTTTGTGTTCGTACCAGCATCAGTTTGACAAATCCATCATTATTTTTGTCTTGAATGAAATGACAATCTATTTTGATGTGCTTGTTTTGTTCATGAAAGATGGGATTACTTGTAATGTGAATGGTTTCTTGATTGTCACCGAAAATAAAAATAGGGACATTGGATGAAACCTGAAAGTCTCGAAGCAACTAGAAAATCCAAATAAGTTCATTGGTTGTGGATGCCAAAGTATGATATTCTACTTCAGCTGATGACCTTGACAATGTGCTTTGTTTCTTAGCTTTCCAAGAAACCAAAGAATCACCAAGAAAGACGCAGAAACCTATCATTGATTTCCTTGTATCCAAGAAAGCACCCCATTTAGCATCCGCAAATGAACGAAGTTGGAGGGAAGAATATGCTGAAAATAGAAGCCTTTGACTTGGAGTAGCTTTAAGGTATCGTAAGAGATTATGGACAGCATTTAAATGGGGTTTTCTAAGCTGAGCAACAAATTGGCTCAACTTGTGAACAACAAAAGTGATATCCGGCCTGGATATAATTAAATATAGTAGGCGACCAATCAGTCTTCTATAAGTTGAAGCATCAGAAAGAAGCTCTCCATCAAATGAACAGAGCTTAACCATGGGATCCATGGGTAAAAGAGTTGGCTTGCAAGCCAGAAAGCAAATGTCTTCCAGCGGCTAGAGTGTGTAGTGCCTCTGAGAAAAGAATATTCCTTTATGTGAGCAGGCAATCTCCAAACCAAGGAAATATTTCAAATGACCCCTTGAGTTTGAAAAGACTATGTAATAGAGATTTCAAAGAATCAACTACCTTTTAATCTGCACCGGTGATGATTATGTCATCTATATAAATCAATTCCAGATCCTTTTGTAAACAATGAGTAATTAGATTTTGATTGAATGAAACCATGTGAAATGAGAACATTAGAGAATTTAGAAAACAATTGTCTTGAAACCTGCTTTAAACCATAAATGGGTTTGCGTAGCTTGCAAACCAATTTCTCCCCCTGTGCACAAGCATTACTATGTTTGTCATATCCCAAGGGTAGATCCATAAAACATTTCCTCGAAGACCATCTAATTGAGTGGTTAACCATTTGTTGATAGCTACAATAGCAAGAAAGATTTTGACTGTGACTAGCCTAGCCACAGGAGAAAAAGTTTCAATGAGATCCAGTCCTTCTTGCTGGGTATAACCCTTTGCCGCTAATGCCTTGTATCTGTTAATACTACCATCAAGTTAGTGTTTTATTTTATATAGCCACTTGCAGCCTATGGAATGTTTTCCTTTAGGTAAATTAACCACTGACCATGTGTTATTAAGTTCCATTGCCTCCGGTTTATTAGCCATGGCCTTTCTCCAATGATCAAACTTAACAGTTTGATAGTAGTATTGCAGTTCAAAACTGGAAGAAACATTTAACATGTAGTTACAGTGAGAAGGAGAAAAGGCCTTGTAAGAAATGTATTTTCCCAAAGGATAAGGAGTGTTATGATCAAGGTTAATAGATGTGTTTGATAATAGATTACAATGAAAGTCTTGAAGATATGATGGGGGTTTGCTTGTTCTAGTGATCTTCTAGGAACTATAGGTGAGTATAGGTTGAGATTTTGAGTTAAATGAGAGTTGGTAGGTATAATATCAGTGCAATGGACATAGTTATTTTGTACTTTAGCGGTAAGATCAAGAGTTGAATAGGAGAGATTTTCAACCTGGTTAGGCAATGTCAATTGCTGATTTAGGCAAAACAAGATTTAAGAAAAAGGTCGATCAATTCATGATCAAGTGAGGTAGGATCCAAGTGAAAAAGTTGTTCGTGGAAGATCACATTTCTAGAAATGAAAAAGAACTTGGAAATGATATCATATAGCTTGTGCCCTTTGATACCAGGTGGATAACCAATTAACACAAAGGTTCTAGCTCTTGGGTGAAATTTTGGGAGATGCGATGACAAAATAGAAGCAAAGCATAGGCAACCAAATTAAGGGAAATATATTCCACTTGACATTTATAGAGGAGGGAAAATGGAGATTCATTATGTATGATTGGAGAAGGTGTTCTATTAATGAGAAACGTGGCTGTGAGTATACATTACTCCCAGAATTTGATAGGAATCTGTGATTATATATACAGGGCCCTAGCCGCATTGAGAAGATGCTAGTGTTTTCTTTCAACTACTGAATTTTGTTAGGCCGTTCAACACATGAGAACTGATGGATAACCTCTTTTGAGGCAAAAGAGGTAAACTGCAACTCTAGGGCATTGTCAGATTGAAATTTCTTGATTACTTTGTGAAACTGAGTTTCAATCATATTAAAAAACTTACGGATAATATGGCTAACAGGTCCATGTAAAACGAGTATAATTATCTACCAGTGTAAGAAAGAATATGTGACCAGCATGTGTTGGAGCATGATATGGACCCCAAATGTCACAACGGATCAAATCAAAAGCATTTGAAGATAAATGGTTATTTGAGACAAATGAGAGCCTTCTTTATTTAGCCAAATGATAGATAAAGTATGGAATATAACACTTATTCTTGTATCTATTACAATTAAGAGCTAATTGATCTTTCATCGTTTCCAACTTCTAGAAAGACAAATGGCCAAACCTATGATGCCATGTGTGAGTAGTTACATTATTGACCACAGAACATATAGAATTAAAAACATTACAATCATTTAGAATAGAATTACGTGATACAACATCCAATCTGTATAGGTTAGCAACCTTTTTACCATTGCCAATCATCAGCTATTGAGGTCCTGAATAATACAAGAATCAGTGAGAAAACTGATGTTTATAGATGAATTCTTGGTTATTGAACTGACAAACAGCATATTTGAAATGATGAACAAAAAACACAACTTCAATCACCTAAGCCGGGGTATTTTAAGTACCATTGAAGTGTACATGAATTCTTTCATGATTGGGCAATGTAATGTATGCATTCTGAATTGTTTCATTGTGTGGAAAGCTAATTGAGTGAAACGTATATGACTTGTGGCCCCTAAATCTACTACCTAGTATGATGGGAATTGAGCATTGGGATAAATGAGATAGAGAAGCATGTACTTGATATATGGCCAGAATTGGTACCTACTTCAATATCAGTCTTTGGAGATGTGAGATAAGTGCTCAACATATTTATCAGGTGCTGGTATTGAGTGGGATTTAAGGTGTGCATAAACTCTCCTACATTTGAATTTGCCTGCTCTGGAATTGATTCAGATACTTGATTTGCAATGGCATGATTCACTTGGCTACTAGAGGATGATTGATTAGGACCAGATCTTTGTTTGGCCTATATCCAGGTGGATATTCATGTAATTTATAGCATTTATCAATTGCATGACTTGTATAACCGCAATAAGTACAAATAGGTCTCTCATTCCTTTGATGTTTATTGTATGACTGACCTGCATTAGACTTCTTGGCATCATTCTTAACATAGAAGGCCATTGAATCAGTAGTGCCAGATGCATTGGTGTTTGTACTGACATTTCTTTGATGTTCCTCATGAGAGATAAGTGCAAAAACTTTATTTATAGAAGGAATATGATCCATAATCAGCATTTGACCTTTTACTTGAGCAAATGAGTCATTTAGTCCCATCAGAAAAGACATAACGTATTCCATATGGTAATAATCAATCAACTTCTTTGTTCATCCATAGCTACATTTTCTACAGGAGCATGTCGGTCTATAAGTACTGAGATCCTCCCAAATAGTCTTCAGCTTTGCGAAGTACACACTTACACAGGATTGGCCGTAGGTGTTGTTCATCAATTCTTGTCTTAACTGAAATATGCGAGGCCCATTACATTGTTGATATCTCTCCTCGTGAACATCCTAGATCTCTTATGTAGATTCAGCATAAATAACACTAGCTGAGATCTCTTTAGACACTGAATTGAGGATCCATGAAATCACAATGTTGTTATTTCGGATCCAAACATTCAACAACATCGTTGCCCTTAGGTCTTGCTATGGATCCATCAATAAATCCTAGCTTATTCTTCACTGATATAGTAATTGTCATAGTACGACTCCATGATGTATACTTGTCTCCTATCAATGACTGTGAGACAAGAACAAACCCTGGGTTGTTTGAATGATGTAGAAAATAAGGACTTGTTCCATCATCAATGGAGAAATTGCTAGTGGATGAGGAATTGAATGATTTAGTCTAATTTAAGCTTTGGTCATGGTGACTCAAAAACCAAAAACAAATTTTATAACAGTGGGGAAGCAATTTGCTCTGATACCATATTGAAATGGAGAGGAATAAAATTTTATTGAATCAATTTCCACACCATAGTATGTATTACAGCTGTTTATAAATAGATATCAGCTAACTAATTAACTAATTATTCAACCAATACAAAGATGACACGTGTGACTAACTACCACAACTAACTAACAACCTAACTGAATTGAGCATGTGCAAACTGAGTTGAACCGCACTGCAACCACTTTCAACTTCCTTTCTCTCCTTGTTGAGCTGTTGTTGAGCTGTTTGTATTCTGTTAATATTTATGATTTATTAAAAACTAAAACTAGACATTTTTCCTATAGTGGCAGGCAAAGGTTCAAAAAGAAAAACTTTATATTCTTCATGTACCTAATATGTCATTCAAATTATCATTGATCAGTTAGCCCTTGTTTGAGCTCTTTTTTTAAGAATAGATTTGTAAAAAGTGATTTTTTTTTATTTTTTTATTTTTTAAGAATATGTGATTAAAATATAAGAAAAAGATTTGAGTTTATTTGCATTATTGACAGAATGTGTGTTGAAAATAAGTTTGTGGAGAAAAATTAATTTTCAAAGAATGACATATTTCCTGGTTTTCATAATAAAGTATTTGTTTCTAGCTTTAGGAGGAAAATGGATACTTCTTTAATGTGATTTTTGTTAAATAGCAAAACATTGCTGTTCTTGTTGCGCGTTCTTATAAACCCTTTTTTCACTAATTCATACTGAAACTCATGACATGCAATGCTTTCAATTTTTTCTAAAAAATGGTTTTTAACTTTTATAGATGACTTACTCA
Source organism: Fraxinus ornus (assembly GCA_903798235.1). Lineage (NCBI taxonomy): Eukaryota > Viridiplantae > Streptophyta > Magnoliopsida > Lamiales > Oleaceae > Fraxinus > Fraxinus ornus. Next base: position 6,605 of record CAIGRF010224842.1, on the reverse strand, counting down.
GGTGCGTTGGGTTTATTTGTAAAAAGAAAAACCAAATATGGAAAAAGCTTCAAGGTTTTTCATAACATGGTCAAAAAGTATGTATGTATGTATATTCCCATGCATTTCGGATGTCGATTATTGGATTTTGTCTTCTCGCTTTTGAGAACGATCACTAAACCTCTCAAGCAATTTCATCATTAATCGGGTGAGGCATTCCTCTTGAAGAAAGATCGTCAAGTGAAGGCGATCTAAAATGCATGAAGATGAATTGCCCGCATACTATGGACAAGGGAATTTGTCCTTCAAAGAGCCAAGTTTGTATTCCGCAACACAATTTCATTGCCTTTGTACTCGTATTACCATGGTCTTCTAGTAAGATATGTAATAAGTCCATAGGGATGACGTCATGGCTTCTTTAGCTCCCCTTTTATGGAAATAAAGAAAGAAAGAGTGGTGGTAAATGTCATGATCCATTGGATGACATTCCTGGAAAACAATCGATTGGCCTTCACGTACGGAACTGAACTGCGACTTGCTACCAGACCGAGAGAAAGAAAGGATGGGGGCAACCATTGTTCGACTCCCGAAAAGCGTCAAAACAAGTCTTTGATTCTAATTGTTAACCCTTCCCATTTCTCAATAAATATATCAATTCATCTCTTCAAGAATGTTTGGCAAGCCAAGAGTTTTTTTAGAATGGGAAGAGATGGGTGGTACTAATCTGTCTTTCCTTTCCCTTGAGTGGGGGCTTTTACAATAACTAGGCTTTTCACACCCTATCGGGTACTTTAGATGATCCCCCCAAGCCCTCTTCCCAAAAGTCTGGTGCCTATGATCAAGAACAATTTTCACTCGGTTCATAAAAATCCTCCTTACTCCTGGGCATGAAAAGCACCCCGGAAAGCATAGTTAGAAAGGAAAGCGAATCCAAACAGAGTCAACAACTCACTTGGATAGAAAATCTTAGCGACGATGAAATTGAACCCCCTATTTGACTAGGGCTGTGTCTGGGGATTAGCGTACAAGGAAAGCTTGTATATCACCCCGAATTTTAATTACTATTTTCATATGAGCCTAAATTTAACATTGGTTATTTAGTAAATGAAATAGTCTAGGTCTAGTCTTGTTGTCACACTAAAGTCCAAAAGTTAAAGTAACAAGTTCAACCCACTTATTTGAAAAATGATTTATTTTCTTATGTGTAATTTTGTAAAAATTATCGTAAATTTTATTTGGATCGAATATTTAAATATAAGATAAGTTAATAAAATATATCAACATTATACTCATTTTGTAGCTTGTATAAAATAACATAAATTGAGTTCAAGAAGAAATAATTTTAAACTAGTTATATCCGAATTATTGTGATAGAAAGAAAATTATGTTATTTTAGTCTTTTATGTATAAGAGAGAACAAATGGAAGATGAATTATTAAAAGCCTATTTGGGAGGGATAAAAAGTCGATTAAAATTAAAAATATGATCGTTATAGGGTCTCACTCGTCTAATAAAAGTCAACAATAACGGCTGATTTTTCAATCTTAATCCGATTTTAATCTCTACCAAACGGGCTCTAAGATTTAAGATACGGTTATTTTGGGAAATTGAAAAAGGTGTAGTACTATATTGTAATCAATTAAACATAATTATCTTATTAATTTTGACAATAACTAAATTAGTTAACCTTATAAATTCTTAGTTAAATATGAAATGCATTTGATTTTCAAAGATTTAATATGAAATGTGTGATTTAAGTTACATGTGTGAGAATTTTATGTATGTTTTTAGAGTGAGATTTGTTTTCAAAAAGTTCACACGTCATTTTCCATTTTTCATCATATACTCGGTTCATTTTTGTCTACCATTTCAACTCATATTTTAAAAAAATTTCATACTGATTGAGGTAAGAATAGATAGTAAAAAGTAGTAAATTCTTATTTCTTGATGTTTATATAAATTTTGGCATAAAATACTATAAGGCTTTCGGGTCGATTTTTATGTAAATTTTTCGAGGATAGACTGTAAGGTGGAATATGTAAATCCTACGGGATATATGAATTCTAAATAAATTCTTGAACTATTGGATATCTCGACCAATTTGCTATAAATCTAAGAAATGTCGATATGTTATGTCATTTTATATTAATATCATGTTAAAAAAGAATCGGCACGTATTTTTACTGCGTATTTCAAAAATTCTCACTCTTACAATATTTTCATATTAGAACGGGTCATGTTGGACATGTGGAAGATTTGACGAGATTGATGTCTATGGGTTGCCAATAAAATTTCTGGAAAGGTTTATTGCCAAATTTTTATTTTAAGAATACTTCTATCTTTTTTATTAAGTGCGCGTTATTTTAGTAGTTTGGTATTCGAACATTGTTAACATCCCATGTTAAATTTGACTATTGAAATCGTAGTATTTAAGATTAAATTATATATGAAATTCTCTCATTTAAAATGTTGAATTTAAAATTATTGATTTTTCGATTCAATCCCACTATTTGTACAATAGTATATAAATTTGATAATAAAATTTTTGGTAACATTTCAAATTTTTGTTTTTTGTTTTTTTATATATATAAAAAAGCACTAGATTTGGGGCATTATAGCTTGTGCTGATAACTTTGCCAAGGCACGATCCCACTTTACTTAGTAGGGCTCGAAAGGCATCCTAATAAATTAGGATCAATTGCTAATTGGGTAGTAAACGAAATTCTAAAATTACTTACTTAATTAATTTAAATACATGGATTAATCCAAGTGTACATACAAATTTTTCACAGAAATTTTACATCCCCTCACATTGTGGGGCCCACTACAATAAAAAATGATAAAAAAAAAAAAAAAAAATACATATCTACCCCCACCTTCTAATGTGAGTATCTGTGAAATCCCCCACACCCCCTCTATCTGTAAGTATAGCAGCTCTCTAAATACATTGATATTTAGTACGTTACCATTGGAGTGTGATTCATACATGCATTGCTCGACAAAATTGAGAATCCCATAATTCCGGCCTAGACGAATCAAATATCTATTTCTTCAGCTTTCTACCTCTTCTATGTACACTCTTCCTCCGGAATCCTATATTGCACAAGATTGAAAATATTTCATATTAACAACAAAAATAGGACAGCACCAAGAAATAATGTAAAACATGTTTGTCGTCCTCAGCAGATAATTAAAAGAAAAATAAAAGTATCAGGATGTCTAACTTGACAATTATTTGTATCTCTCGACATTTCATATATCTTTCTCGATAATTATCTAACAAATGTAGAAAAAAATAGGTACTAACCGTAGAGAACTATATTTACATTGTCGAGATAAAAGGTTAAAATATAGCTATAGTGCCCAAAATGCAATTACCGCTAAGCTAGGCATAGTCCAGTTCGGGTTCGGTCCAAATTTAATTATGGGACTATTCGGATTTGGTTCCATTTGATTTCCAGGTTCCGTACAATAATTAATTTTTTTTATTACAACATCGCTACATTAATTTGACTATGACATGTCCAATGTTAATTTTTACACAATAACGTAGTCCAATCTCATGATATCTTTTATAACTATCTTTGTTGAATTTTTCATGGATTTGACTGCTAAAATCACATGAAGATGAATATGGCGAATTCACACTAATAGAACGATAGAAACGACACTACGTTAGAATAAGAGATTTGGACAAAACTTAAATCAATTTGATTAAGTTGGGTTTGGCTGGAAATTAAAAATAGTAAAATCAAATTTTGGGTTTGAACTAAATTAATTAGTTAGTAAATTTATTTTAAAAAATAAATTAATTTGACTTATTTAAAATAAAATAAAAAATAAAAAAGGGAGATTCAGTTCTTTGATTTTTAGTCTAAAACCGAAAATCGAACTAAACACGTCAATTCTCGATTCAAATACTCGTTTAGGTATTTTACTTAAGAAGAACCTTTCGATTTGATTAGAATTTGGTTCGGTCCAATTCAGTTCATGAGTTTTGTCCAATCCTAATTACCGCTCAATAGTTTCAACAAGTAACCTTAATATTCAAGTTTTTTGCTCTACAAGCTAACTAATAAAAACTAAACTCATTCCTCACATTACAGACCTGATCCTTAAATATTTCAACTTTTAGGGTTTAATGCCAAATTTTTCACTAATTTAGACTGTTTTTCGATAATTCCATTTATGAGGGGTTGAGAAAATTAGTGCTCATTAATTTTTGGGCAATAGTTTTTTATGGTTTAAAAATCACCAAAAACCAATCTATTATAATACGGTTGCATTTTTCAACCCACTAAATAAGTAATTATTTTTTTCAATTTTTTTTCCAATTTTTCCCATCTCTAAAAACAATTATTTTCAATTCTTCCCTCAAAATGAATGAATTTTGGGGTTGTTTTGATTGTAAGAATGAAAAATGTGTGGAAAGAAAACGAATTTTAGAGAAAATAATTGTCTAGAACTTGTTTTCCCGGGAATTGTCAATAATTGTGTTTGATTGATATAATGTTTCACTTGAAAATTGTTGAAATTTTGAATCTTTTAGTATTCGTTTGACTTTATCTCACATAAAAAATTTCCATTAAAGGGATTTTTTTTTTTTTTACAATTAGAAATAGAATTTGTTTCCATTGCAAAAAAAGGGGGGAATGGTGGGAAAATGGATTCAATGAAAAGCTGGAAAAAGGGTCACGTAGGGGTTGGGGGGAAAACCAATTGCCAAGAAAAAATTGGCTATCAAACAAGACAAAAGTTAAAACTTTGAAAAATAATTTCCAACTTCCATGGAAAATATGTAACATCAAACAGGGCCATAGACAAAAAGAAAAGAACTCTTCAAACAAATCATTCTCTCCAATGAAAATCAACTTCTCAATTATGTTTTTCTTTTTTAATAATCGAATAGACGATTGACATGCAAGAAATTTTACAAAGTAACAATAATTAGTCCAAAATGCTATATCAAACACAATAGAAATGATTGGATAAACTATGTAAATGTCAGAATATTAGGATTCACGGATTTAGGTTATATACTTGGATCCATTATGAACGATTGTTTACTGTTGCGAAATTATTACGACAATCGATTATGTACAGATGAACACGAACGAAGGGGTGTGGTTTGTGATTTTCCTCAACCAAATCGTCTTATTTTCTCAATGGAACCGTCGGCTCTCTTCCAGATGGGGAGAAGAGAAATTATGTATATATTGGGGACCATAACCAAAAGGGTCTTTATATATTGCTTAATTAGAGTTCTCATCATCCCCTAATTATAACAATATTGGTATCTACTCAATTAGCCAATATTTATTAAATAGGTAATATAATTGAATTAAATATGTTGGCATTAATTACAAATATCGTCGATTTTCCTAACCTCCTAAATATTTAGGAAAACAATATAAACTCATGTTGAACTATTTTAAAATCATCACTAAAAATTATTCAAAATGTAAACCTTCGTAAACACTCAGAATCCATATCCCTATACATCTAAAAGAGGGAGTTTGTGGGCCCCATCGTCGACCAAAACGACCTCGTTTGACAAAACGCTTGGCTTCATTTTGCTTCTTCCGTGCTGTTGGTAAGACCCTAAGTTCCCCAAAATTCCTTCGAAAGGAATCGTCCTCGTCACAGGTGATCACCACCGAAAGGACTCGTCCTCGGCCATGGCAGATGGGAATATTAAGCCCGAGGCTTCTTCCGAAGGTTATTATTTTGTTGATATTAATTAGTTTTTTTAATATTTAGTTTAGAAGTGCTGATTTTGGTAAGTTTGACAAGTTTGAAAGGATATTTCCAATGGNTAATTCATGTTTTAGGAAATTTAGGGTTTTGAATTGACGTGGGGTTGCTGATGTTTTGTTGCTTTTTTACTTAAAGTAATTAACCTTTTTAGATTTTTTGATGATTTGTGACCTAGAACTGTTGTACAATTATGATTTTTTAATTCCTAGATTCTTTGTATTTAGTTTTAGTTTTAAATCCAGTTAATTGAATTTAGGAGCATGAAATTTCTGAAATTTGACTTGGAAATTTTAGGCCTTTCCTTCAATGGAAGGCTTTTTATTTCAGTATGAAACTATTTTTTCAGTTTTGAGTTTCTTTAAATTGTGTGAATCTTTTTTTATCTGTTTTAGGGTTGTGATACTATGTCTTGAATGCGTGTGTAGTTGTGAGACTGGTTCTGTTGCTAATAAAATATCTTTAAGGGAGAGAAACATTAACTCACCAGTGCAATGCCTTGGCATTGCAGTACTGCCTTGTCCTGGTGATTTCACTTAGGTATACAGAGAAAAATGTTTCTTTTTTAGTTTCTCCTTTCCTTTTGGATAGAAAGGTACTGGATGATACTATAGTTTTAACTGTCACAAAAATGATTGCTTATGGGGTCATGTATAAGGAAGATTGGTTTCTTTAATTATCTATAGGGCCCTGCTTGGAAGTTTGGGTACCAATTATAGGGCTTTTTTAAAGTACTAGTTGAGCCACGTGCGATGCACGTGTTTTAGTTTAATTGAGTATGTAATAGCGTGGAATGATGGTTAGAAATCCAAATTTCAACAGATTTAGTTATCTAGTATATAGTATTGGTACAAAATAAGACAAAATGAAGA
>CAIGRF010224754.1:3273-25649 GCA_903798235.1 Fraxinus ornus | reverse complement strand
CGAAAAATTGCCTCAAACTTAGCCAAAAAATTTGAAAATTCAGTGACCGTTTGTGAAAGAAATTTCAAACTTCAGTGATCGTTTTGAAATTTTCAGGTAACTTCAGTGACCATTTGTGAAATTAACCCAAAAAAAATTTGTGAGTTAATGGTTTTTTCTATTTCATCATCTTCATTTCTATTTAAAAAAAAACATATTTGGTTATTACCTAATAGATAATGAAATGACATTTACCCATTAGGGTTATCTTGTATTATTGTAACTTCTCATGGAAGTTACTTTTTCTCTAGGAATTTGTGAAATTGAAAAGGAAAAAAAAAAGCTTCATTTTTCCTTAAAGGTATAAAAGACAATTTGATACCAAATTTGGCAATTTTGTAGGAGTTATCAAATTTAGACATTTTTTAATTGACAAGCATATAATTGGTCATTTTTTAAAATTTTCCTTATTTTAATTTAACTAACCTAATTGCTATATGTTATTAATAAAAATAAATAACATACAATTTAGGAGGAACACAACCTGATCTTCAACTAATGGAAGACAGAGAGAACAAATTTGATGGGGATCACATGTTAAAAGGAAATAAAATACTACATTTGTTGTGATCTAGTCATAGTTTTCATGATAGTACGATTAGTGTTGAATTATTTAGCTCATTGTCACTTTCATATGCATTGCTCGATGGTGAATGTGTGTAGACTTACGAAAAATCGTGAACTTGGAAAACTTTTGTATCATATTCTTCCACAGGGTTAATTACCACAATCATCATTAAACTTTAACTAAAGATTTCACCAGATCACTAAACTTTAAAAACTACCCAATAAGTTATTGCACTTTCAAAACTGCAACATCGTCCAACACCAAACGAACTTCAATTAAAAATTTAGACGCACTTGATGATGTGGCTAACGGATTACATGACGTGGCACGTTTGTGTAAGTGATTCAAACCAAGTAAGGAATGTGCTAGTGATGTGGGTTTTTTTTTTTTTTTATGTGAAGGATAATGCTATTTATCTCCACTAGGGTTACAATCCCAGTTTATGTGGCGTTAATGTGGAATTAAATGATAGGTGAATTAAATAAGTAATTTAATTTCACCTTTAATTTAACCTATCATTTAGAGCCACCTAGACCGGGGTTGTAACTCCAGTGGGGATGAATAGTATTTTTGTTTTTTGAATAGCTCTACACTTAAAAAACACGTTTTTAACAAAATAAATAAATAAATTTTATAAAACCAGAATGCGACATCTTATTCCCCCAGATTGAGAAGCACTCAAGTTTGTCGTCAGTGAAAAACTAAGGAGCAGAGGTTGAAAATCGTCGGCACATAACCGGAAGTCGTCGCGAAGAAGCTGTAAATCGCTACCCCAGCCAGAAATCGAGAGCCCCAAACACAAATCGTGTCCCCAAGCCCTAAATTTGTGACTAGTGCTTCCCTTACCCTAACATGTCCCAAACAAAGTGCTCGTAACAAACGAAACCTGCAATTGCATCCTCCATCTTCAAAAGCTCTCATCCACTCGTAAAGAATTCACCTAGAGTGCACTGCAATAACCTCCCCCAATTTGTGCCACCGTGGTAAACACTAAGGAACAATTAACATGTTAGAAATCATAATCTTCATCTACTCTTGAATCAATTTGTTGCAGTAGTAGGTTTTTTCCATTGCATTGTTACATTAGTTGTTGGTTACTGGAGTATTAACTCATGTTATTGTTACTACAACTATAGATGTTCATATCGATGATGATCCAGACTTCAATAACTCGGACAACAATGTGTATGATGATGATGACACTCAGTTTAATCGTAACATCACCAAAGGTATCGAAATGGATTTGCATTCTATACTAGAGGATGAAGAAGCTCCTGAATTAGATAATCTCCATATGCATATGCTGAGGAGTTTCAGATTTGGAGGAGAATAGTGGTCGGATTTCTCTGAATATTATGATGGCAATGAGAACAAGAATCCGCATTAAGGTTGGGTTACTGTTTACTTCATTCGACAAGTTGAAAGATATTGTGAGGAATTATGCGGTGTTCAATCTGAACCTATCTTCAAGCGAAATGATAAAGACCGGGTTCATTGTGTTTGCAAAGATGGATATACATGGAAGTTGATAGTGTGTCTAAGCTACAAGGTCGAGAAACGATTCAAATTAAATCATTTGATCCCAAACACACTTGTTTAAATGTCCAAACGAATAAGTATGCAACATATAAATAGCTTGTAAAATATTATCTAGATGACTTTAGAGCTGATCCAGAATGGAAGATAAAACATTTAGAAGTACTGTGAGAAAGGATTTTGGTTTGCACATTACTAAAGTAGTCGTGTGGAATACGAGGAAATACGCCAAAGTTTTAGTAGAACGGAGCTATGAAGAACAATTGACGTTGTTATGGTGTTACAATGCTGAATTTTAAAGAACAAATTCAGGTTCAAATGTTATAATTTCTCAGGGGGATAATGTGTTTTGGGGTATCTATATTTGCATTGAGGCATGTAAAAGACGATTTATGCACGGTTGTTGATATTTTATTTGTCTAGACACATGTTTTTTGAAAGGAAACTATGGTGGTCAATTGCTAGCAGCAGTTGAGGTTGATGTTAAAGATTGCATATATCCAATTATGTATGCAATCTTTAAGAAAGAGAACATTAGTTCGTGGTGCTGGTTTCTAATGTTGTTGTCTAAAGACCTTTCCATGGAGAACTGGGTATCTGCGTCGTTGTCTATATATTTTCAGAAGTGGGACACAGGTTTTGTGTTAGGCATATGTATCGGAATTTCTATTGAAGTGACTTCAAGGGCTACTTGAAAGATTGTTTGTGGGGTGCTTCAAATCAAGCCATTTGGCATCTTTCTAGTATTGGATGGTGAAGATTGAATCTGCTAGCCTGGGGGCATGTAGACGGTTGCAGGCCAAACCACTGACTGAGTGGAGTACGCCTCACTTTCTGGATAAGCTGAAGTGTGAAATGCTCCTTAATACCTATGTGAGTGCTTCAACAACTTCATTCTTGAGGAAAGAGATACTAACAATGTTGATAGGCATTTAGATGAAGTTGATGCATAGAATTCAAGTGAAGCGGGACAAATTGAGAAACTACAACAAATCAATATTTTTGAAAGTCCAAAAAATTCTGGAGAAGTATGTTGATGCAGCCTATGAATGCATCTTGCGGTGGAATTGGATAAATCAATATCAAGTGGAGTGTTCGAATGGGGAATATGTAGTCGATATGGAGAATAGAACTTATGCTTGTCGAAGATGGAAAATATACGGGATTCTGTGTCGGCATGTTATTGCTTGATTCTTGGACAAAGGACATGAAATAAAAGATTACTTGTCGGAATGGTTTACAGTTGACACCTACATTATCATATATGAAAATGTTATATCTCCTATCAGTGACAAAGCGTTGTGGTCTAAGAGTGAACAACCCCTCATCCTGCCTACACCTTGGTACATTGCTACAAAAGAAAGAAAACAAACAAAAAAAGGAACAGACGAAAATGAACCCTCTCAATCACAGTTGCAATCACAAGTGTCATTAAAGAAGAAGGGTGCAGTGTTTATGACATGTTTAATTTGCGGAGAGGTGGAAAGAAAACAAAACAAGTTGGGACAAGTACAAATGAAGTAATTTATAATATAGTAATGCTTATATGACATAAATTTGAATATCGACTTATTTACATTTCTAAGGATGATCAACCCGTTGTCGAATGCTAAAAATTGTTCTAGATTGGAAGCTGGGATTACCACATCATTCATTGGATTGAGATAACAGATGCAGGAAACAGAGCCAATGTTTTGCCTTTTATTTTTTTGGGATGCTGAGAGTGAACAATATGGTTGTATAAATGTATTTTGTCTATCGAACAGAGCCAGTAGGTACAATATGACTGTAAATGCTTTTGTTAGTAGCCAGTAGCTTTTGTAAATGGTAATGCCGTGTAATGTAGAAACCTACAGGTTAATTCGTTAACATTATTGTCCACTAAATACAAGAACATTTTTTTATGGAATTATGCATTGCAGCTATTTCATTACACATACACCTTTCAATGTTTAGTAGTCGCATCATTTTGGCAGATCTTAGTGGTGGAAATTTGGCAGGTCTTAGTAGTTGCATTTTGGCAGGTTGGTGATGGGTCACTTTGTATTGTTGAATAAGTTACAATAAACACAGCAGCAAACTCTGACTAGTCCAATGTAATCAATTTTGTAGATAACATGCATCAATTTTAACTTGATTGCAGAATCAAGTAAAATTATAAATCTCCTTGTTGGAAGAAAGTGTAATCTGAAAAATGACACAATTTCATCTAAGTAAACGTGCTCCTAATATTGTAGATATTCCAAATTCATTAACACATTTTTCTTGTTTCATAGGCTCAAGAATTCAATCAGCAGTTTAGTTGCATAATATGAAATGAATGCAGGAACTAACATCACTTGTTATCGACAAATGTTCATTTATGCACATTATCATTTTTATCTCCAGCGCATGTTTTAATGTATTGACAAAATAAGAATTCAGCTTTGATTTTCTGAACATCGAAAGCATTTTGAGTTGTAATTGCATACATCAAACACAACAAACTCTGGACAATAGAAAACTCCACACTATGCAGCAAACACAGCAACAACATTGGACCTTTCTGCGTCATCCACACTACACTAATGTTGCATTTTGCCCGACCAACACATAATAATTTTTTTTTATTCTAACGCAGCCCTACGACCTCATTTCGAAAATCATGTGTCATGTGTAGGCCGTCGCCCTCTTGATCAACTTCAGCTAGACGTTACGGGCAGGGGTGGACGCATAAATTTAAAGTTAGGGGGCACAATCGAACTTATAAAGAAGTTGGAAGAAATTTTACAATTGAAAATTTACGTCCAAAAAAATCATACCCTATGTAATTTTGCATTCGAAAATTTACATAGGATATGACTTTTTTGGATGTAAAATTTTGAAATTTTTTTATGTCACATTCCATATAAAGTTTCCTAATAAAATGATGAAAATTACATTGAGAAATTTGTATCGCAAAAATAATAAATGTTAATGAAATAATTGAGTTTTTCTTTTTTNTGCGAGTTATACGTCTTTCTTTAAAACTCACGTTTAACGTATTTTTAACTATTTTCCATATATGTTTGGACTATTCGATATGCCCATAATGTAGTTCTCGAAATAAGCTTTGAGATGACATAAATAATTTGTAGATTCGATTATCGTACGATCGTCGGAGAATTTTTAAAATTAGTATATTATCGAAATTCAAGTTTATTGTGATTTTGCCCCTATTTGATGGAGATTAAAACCAAGTTTTTAGTAAATTTTGATAAAATTTAAATAATTATGGATTTCATGAAATATGTTATTAAAATTAATTGTTAACTTTTATTTAGATTAAAATTTAGATTTCAATCGATACCAAACATGATTTTAAAAAAAATCTCAAAATTTGGGGGGCGACCCCCTTGGGTTCGCCCTTGGTAGCAGATTGATGGAGAATATGTGGTTAAAAAAGAAGAAAAAATTATTGATGTGATGGAAATATTATTTTATTAAAGAATGTGTAGTTGAAAATGAGTAAAAAAATGAGAATGAAAATTTTAATGTGTACCAAACATGGGCTATTCTCAAATTTCACTCATTATTTTCATCTACATGTCTTCGTACGCTTCGCAGAAACATCTTTCGGTCTTGATTCCATAGTGGGATCATACTAATCAAAAAACGGCAAGCCACGAAAGTTTTGTAATTGACGCAACCAAAAACATCTACCAAGATTATTGTCAGTCCACGAGTCTTTACAACTAAATTTTTTCTACAATTGCATGCAGAGATGCTTGTGTGTTGGTTGCTGTCCGAGTACGACTCCATGCCTACAGGTGAAATGACCACGAGTGGATGAGAGTTTTTCAGATTGAGGATGAGATTGCAAGTTTGATGGAGGCGAGCACACTTGGTCTGGGCTAGGCGATGACTGGTTAGGGTGAAGAGAGCATTGGTCACGATTTTAGGGTTTTAAGTTAGGCGATTTTGTGTTTGGAGGCTCTCGATTTCTGGTTGGGTAGCAATTTACAGCTTCTTGGCGGCAATTTCTGGTTGTGTGCCGACGAAACTCAGCCTTTGCCTCTCAATTTTTCACCGACGACGAGCGTGCACGAAAATATATTTCGAATTAAAACCATCGCAAGTGTACGGATCGTTCAAGTAATAAATTTGATTTTAAGTCCTAATGTCGTTCCTATAGATATTGAGTTAGCTTAAGTTTTAATTATCTCGACCTTAATCGAAACTAAGTATTTCAAAGATGTGAGTGAAACGTTGAATTGTCTAAGTTATACTACGGATGCAAATTTGTATGAATGCAAATAAATTAAAATGCAAAGTAAAATTTGAATGTAAATACTTGAAGAAATAAATTTATGAAAAACTCACTAGGATCCCGAATCACAAGCAAGTTCACTTTAAACTCTTATTTCACAATTTGATAAAACAACGAATTAGTTTAAGAATCAATGTTCCTAATTTATTCAATAATTTCTCTCGAGTAGAATTGAACATATTATGTCATACCATTTGACTATATTTCTATGACAAATACAAATATACAAGAATGCATGACGTTTTGTAAACACTTAAGTATTTTCGTAGGGCATAGCAGTATATATTTCTATCCCCTATCGGACCCTACGATAATTTATACATTGTCGAACCTACTTTCCTTCTTTCGAATGTATGAGATAGATCACTCAAACATATATAATCACATGCATTTAATTAAGAAGACATTAAAGTGTATATAAATCATTCAATATCAATCATTCTTGTTTTAGAATCAAATTGCAAAATAACAAATTAAAAGTTCACATTACAAGGATCATTGTTCTCCTAGAATAATAAAAATCTAGCCTTGCGTGGATAAAATAAAATAACAAGAAAAGTATTTAGGAGAAGACATCACCCAATTCTTGAATTGAAAACTTGAAATCTTGATTCTTGAAGTGAAATCTCTTGTTTTTGCCTTTTTCCATGCTCTTCAATGCCTTTTTCTCTCTAAAGTTGCTTAATCCCTCTTTTTGGACAAGATTAGGGTTATATGGGGTGTCAAAATATCTTTCCATAAGAGATTGGGTCGAACAAGAAAATCAAAAATCTCACGGCGGAATTGAACCATGTGACCGCATGGTTATATCCATGCGATCGCATGGATCAATCGAATTGACCCATGTTTTTCCCTGTAGCCACTTGGGCGACCGCATGGAGTTTCTACCATGCGGTCGCATGGTAGAGTATAACTTCCATTTGGTTCGTTTGTCCCCAAGTCTTGTTTCATCTACTTTTTGGCCTTACTTCCTCCTTCTTCTAGTATTCCATGATATCCACAATTTGTTGCTTAGCGCAATTCCATGGTTGATACGCTATTCGGGTCAGCTTTTAAATAATTGCATTTTGGTCCCCGAACTTTCTTTCTCTTCCATTTTGGCCATTTTTCACTCGTTTTCACATACTTTTCATTCTATCCATCAATATAGTACTATTAACACAAATTATATTGAATTAAGTCATATTTCAACATATTCATCGACAATTGTCCATGTTTTGTGGCCTAAATAAGTAAGTAAAATCCACTTATCAAATCCCTCAAACTTGAAATATTGTTTGTCCTCAAACAAGATGGTGGCTAAACTCTACACAAAACATGGCTTAACAACCTGCCTGTCTCAGGATTGGAGTTTAGTAACAGACAACATGAACAACTACAGCCGTGCAAATTCACATCAATCTCCACATGTTAAATGCAAAACTCGACGTGTGTGTGTGTGTGTGTGAAAACTTATACCAACATATTGGGATCATGGTGACTCATACCCGACCCAATGTAGTCAAATTATTCACTCTCATCGCTTGAAAGATACACACTCCCCCAAACTTATTATTTTCACTCAATTATCTCGGGTGTGTTCTAAGGTTGAACTCATTTATATATATTACTTTCCCTCTCTTAGTTCGGATGAATCATACTATCACAAGCTCACACTTTAACAAATAGAGGTTCTCCCATTTTTTATTTCTTCAACCCTTGAGATTAAACTAAGCTATTTGCCTCGTATTAGAGATATAGTCTTATCAACCGAATGTCTGGGGCTAATCAATACATTTCATACATAAGAGTATTGTGTTATTCATCAATAGATAGATACATTTTTTTATATATAACATCTTTCATTTACTTTCTATATAACCCATGTAGCGAGCTTTAGGCCGATAACTCCCAAGTTAGATGACCATAGGACACCAGGTTTTAAACTCTTGCAGGCTTAATCACTCGAGTTATATAGGCTCGGACAAATGTCTTTATTTATTCAATGATTAGTGCAATGCCCATTTTCTTTTAGACACCCAGTTTCTAAAACTAAACCCCAACTTTAAACTTTCACCTCGTTTTCATCTCATTGATTTTAGACAATCACCACATAACATCATGCACGGAACTCCTACTCATTTCAATGTTCATTAGCAACAGTTCAATCACATCAAAAATANAAAGAGGTTTTCCAGGTATATTTTATAAGTTCAACTATTTCTAAACAATGAGTCAAATCATTAGCCGAATATGCAAACATGAGTGTCGTACGCAAAGTAAATTAAGTATCACATAAACATGTATTGATCAGTCTAATGATGCATAATTTTCACCATTCACGTTCCATACATAGTCAAATATTAAACATCATGGACGGTAGAATTGTCAAACCCACGCAAGCACACAAAATTCTAAACTACTACTCAGCAAAGGATGAAAAACAGAAATCTTTTTTTTTTAAACAAGCACACAGAAACAGGAAATCATACGGTAATATCGATGAATACTAAAAAAGTAATGCAAAGTTAATGCGAATTCCTTAAATTGTCTTACAAATTCTACCACCCACCACCCAAACGTATACAAACATTGCCCTCAATGTGCATAGTGTAAGATTAGATATAGTCATAGAAATATATTTGCATTTCTATGACAAATGCAAATATACTAAAATGCATGACGTTTTGTAAACACTTAAAGATTCACGTATGGTAAAGTGGTATATTTATATCCCCTATCGGACCTTACAATGATTTATACCTTGTTGAATCTACTTCCTTTCCTTCGAATGCATGAAATAGATTATCCAAACTCACATAATCACATGCACTTAATTATGGAAACATTAAAGTGTATATAAATCATTCAACATCAAACGTTCGTGTTTTAGAATCAAATTGCAAAATAACGAATTAAAAGTTCACATTACAAGGATGAAAATATAGCCTAACATGGATAAAATGAAATAACAAGAAAAGTATTTAGGAGAAGACATCACACAATTCTTGAATTGAAAACTTGAAATCTTGATTTTTGGAGTGAAATCTCTTGTTTTTGCCTTCTTCCTTACTCTTCAATGCATTTTTTCTCTTTAAAGTTGCGTAATCCCTCTTTCTGGACAAGATTATGGTTATATGGGGGTGTCAAGATATCTTTCCATAAGAGATTGGGTCGAACAAGGAAATCGAGAATCTCGCGCCGAAATTGAACCATACGACTGCATGGATTAATCAAATTGATCCATGTTTTTCCCTGTAGCCACTTGGGCGACCGCATGGAGTTTCTACCATGCGGTCGCATGGTAGAGTATAACTCTCATTTGGTTTGTTTTGATCCCCAAGTTTTGTTTAATTTACTTTTTGGTTTTGCTTCCTCTTCCTCCTTCTTCTAGCGTTCCATGATATCCACAATTTGTTGCTTAGCGTAGTTGCATGCTCGATTCGCTATTCGGGCCAGCTTTTGAATAATTTCATTTCGGTCCCCAAACTCTCATTCTCTTCCATTTTGGTCATTTTTCGCTCGTTTTCGCATACTTTTCATTCTATCCATTAATGTAATTCTACAAACACAAATTATATCGAATTAAGCCATATTTCAACATATCTATCGACAATAGTCCATGTTTTGTGGTATAAATAAGTGCGTAAAACACACTTATCAAAGACCCCAAATTTGAATTATTGTTTGTCCTCNTTTTGGTCATTTTTCGCTCGTTTTCGCATACTTTTCATTCTATCCATTAATGTAATTCTACAAACACAAATTATATCAAATTAAGCCTTATTTCAACATATTCATGGACAATTGTCCATGTTTTATGGTCTAAATAAGTGCGCAAAATGCACTTATCAACGAACTTGAGTGCTTCTCAATTTGGGGGAATAAGGTGTGAATGGATGTTGTGTTCTAGTTTTGTGAAAATTTGTTTCATTTTTTAGTTAAAAATGAGTTTTTAAGTATAGCACCATTCAAACAAAATACATGTCACTAACACCTTTCTTGCCTGAATTGAATCACTTACACAAATGTGCCACATCATGTAATTTGTTAGGCACATCATCATGTCCATCTAGTTTTTGAACAAAAGTTAGTTTGGTGATGGATGGGATTGCACTTTTGAAAATTTAGTGACTAATAGCGTAGTTTTTAAAGTTTAGTGATCTGATGAAAACTTTAGGTAAAATTCAATGATGGGTGGGGTAATTAACCCTACTTCCACATTAACAAACGAGCATTGCTAGTAGTACATCGGGGTGTATATCACGGTGTACACCCCCCTCACATGGGTGAGGGGATATAGACCTTGATGTACACTTTTTTATGTACATTTAGCATTTTTCTTAACAAATAACACAGACAACTGCATCGCTGGAAGGTTTATTTACCACGGGATAGAATGGTACAGCTTCATGCCTAAACTCTTGGCTTACAATTTTTATATGTAATGCTTGTGTGCTCAATCTAATCAGTACATGCAATGGGTCAACTTTTTCCTTAATTATACAATCTTCTAATCTCATGCAAGCCATACAGTCATGTATTTTATCTCACACCTTGTCTCTTTTATTGTTCTCACTTCCATTGTTGATTAACATTGATCTTCTTTCTCTCTTCTAATACTGTTTTTCTTTTATTATAATAAAACATGCCACCTAGTAGAGTGAATGAGCGAGAAATGAAGTGCGATGTGAAACAAAGTTCAATTTGATGCAAGTAGTTTCGTTGTTTAGTAGTATTATTTGTAAATTCACGCATGGACATCACAAAATTTAAAACATGTTGTGAACCATTATTTCTATCTATTTTCATCAAATTTCTCAATAAAAAGTTGTAAATTGACGAATAACCCTCATATTTAAATAAAAAAATAAAGAACTAATTGCAACTATGGTTCCAATTTTTTTTTAAAATAGTGCAAACGAGTCCCAAATAAACTATTATAAAATTAGATATTATTTTTTAAAAAAAATTGCAAATGAGTCCCAAATAAATTATGAAAAAATTATAAATTAAAAAGTGCTAACGAGTCACATATAAATTATTAAAAAAACCATACATTTAAAAGAATAATTTTTTTATTTAAATAGAAGAATATATTCATTATTTCATAATTTTTATTGAGAAATTAGAGGAAAATGGATATGAACGATGGTTTGTGCAATCAAATTTGTAATTAAATGTGAAAATGCAAAAAAATGAAAAAATAGACTTTTTGACAATAATAGTGAAATATATTGACATTATGTGCTAATTACTCTTTTAATAATTTATTTGGGACTCGTTTGCACATTTTTAAAAAATATGAGACTATAATTACAATTAGTTTTTTCTTTTTCTTTTTCTTTTTCTTTTATTTACATAGAAATGTATATTCGTCGTTTCACAGGTTTTAATTGAGAAAATGGATGAAAAGAACATTTTGCACAATGAAAGGTGAAAATGTCAAAAAATGAAAGATAAGAACATTTTTCACCATAATAGTGAAAGGTAAGGACATTATGGGTGCGTTTGAACGATATTATTTTAGAAAAATGTATTCTGGAATAGTAGATTGATGGAGAATGTGTGGTTGAAAAAGAAGGAAAAGTTATTGATATAATGGAAAATATTATTTTATTGAAAAATGTGTGGTTGAAAATGAGTAGAATAATGTCTTATCAGAATGTATTCTAGAATAGTAGATTGATAGATAATATGTGGTTGAAAAAGAAGAAAAAATTATTGATGCGATAGAAAATATTATTTTATTGAAAAATATATAGTTGAAAATGAGTAGAAGAATGAGCATGAAAATTTTAATATGTACAAAACAGGGGTTATGTGTTAATTACCGTAAATAAATGTGACTCAAAAAGGCTGAGGACACCTCGTCAAGTTTTATAATATTAAGCCCTTGTATGGTGTAAATTAAAATCATTTTTAAAGTAAATTTTGATAGTTAAAAAGTTGTTGATACTATAAAATATATAATTAAAATTAATTGTTAATTTTAACTTGAAATTAAAATAAAATTTAATCTATATACCAAACAAGGTTAAGCGTCTCCATAAAATAAGTTTTTCCCGTGTATAGTACTCAAATCATATTTAAAATCTCCTTCATGATTGTATTTTAGTGGGTTTCTATCGGGGGGGGGGACCTCAAAAGTTGTTATAACTAAAGAGTGAATTTAATTACAAGTAAATCAGTAGGTTTACAAAAAATAATAGTTCTAATATTTTCTGAGATTGAGGTAATTAAGCCTTACTTTAAATTTATCCAAGAATCACTAAGTGGATCAAGTAAAAATAAAATATTAGATAGTGACGGTTTAAATTGAGATAAATGTTTCCAAAGTAAAAAATATTCAAATTTTACTTCATTTGGTCCTATCTAATAGCTGTGAAAGATGAGTATGCTTCCAAAGAGGTTGTATGTATTATTTACATCTCCCGCATAGCATAGCTATGCTATGCTAGTTGGAGGATGTCTTCATGTAGGGACGGATCCATCATCTGGCCAGTCCTTGCTGGATCCGCCGAATTGATAATAGATATATGTTTTATTTATACAACTGGTAATTCATTTCATTTTAAAATTTCTCATGTAGCTTGATTGGTGAGAAAGCGCCTATACGTACATGATGTCTTGGGTTTGAATCCATTACAATCAATTTATTACGAAATGTTTTTAGTTTTATACAATATTTGCCAAAATTGATTAATAAGGAGGGGATTTGAAGTTTCAAATCTGCAACCTCCATTTAGTATTTTGAATACAACCATTATGGCAACTGTTGAATCTTTAAAAATAAATTTCATAAAACAATATATGTTAAGTTTCTACGGTTTTAATGCAAGTTCCATCCACTGCAATACTGAGCAAGTTCCATCCACTGCAATACAATCTGTAAATCGTTTCTTTATAGTTTGTGATACCACTCTACAAATTGTTTTCCATCAAAGCTTACAATTATTTCGGCCCAAGAGCGGGATTATTTACAACATGAAGTTTTCAGTTCATGCAAATACCCAAAAAAAAATATAGCTAATTACCACAATTTTGGCAGGATACAGGAGCAAAACGCATCCATAATCAACTGATTCTTGTGAATTTCAAGCATATCGAATTGTAGCCACAAATTATGCCTGCCCCACCTGCCTCTCCCAACTCAGATCTTCAGAAAATTGTGTCAATGCAGCTCGAGGATCACCATCTGACATAGATAAGTAGTACTGTGCAGTTCCATCATCAGTATGCATGCTCCTCTTCAAGGAGTCAATCACCTTTCTTTTGGCCCGTTCTACGGTCAGCCTATTCAAAATACTGTTGAGATTTCTTTCAGGGCCGCCTTCAAGATACAGTACAGCAACTTCCCTCTTTGCATGGATATCAAGCTCTATGTAGCATACTGAATTAACGAGGATATCTGGTTTCCACACAGGAATCAGCAGCCTCTCCCTCGAGTATATCCCATGCTCACTCATCATGTTATTTAAGCGTTTTATGTCCATAATCTGTTGAAAGGAACAAGAATATACTTTTTGCACTTTCTTCAATGGTATTTGAAAAAAGTAATGGAGGAAAAGAGCATTGGAAATATTATAAGGATTTTCCTCTAAAGACAACTTTTTTCGAGACCCGTTAGGAAACAAATCAATTCAACATCTCTGTCCTGTTGAACGACCCCGATATCAATCAGGGCAGACATCAAGTAGTGATGCATACCTGATCCCACAGTAATCATTATTACAATCATAATGATCCATAATAATTTAAAATTACTTGTACCCATGAACTTTCATATGTATTAACCATGAACAAATGACTTTGAACTCTCAGCCAAAAAAAAAACAAAGCAGAAACATATGAATTTCATCACAACAAACAGATGCAGCTAACTTAAATGTATGAATAATTTATGCAGCATATAATTAACCATTATATAAAGGTTCCTTGCCCAATTGACATCTAGTGAACCCAACCTCAATTCAAAGACCAAGTTATGCAGTTGTCAAACATCAAAACAGCATTTTTTTTTAATACTCTTCTCGAAGTGTGACATAACGCACGTAAATCGATATAGCATCTCTGGATTTGGCCTCAAACTGTTTTGACTCATTCTTTATTCCCATCACATTATTATTTGTATCCATGGGGTAAATCTAATTGTTTTCTCTCCCTCCTCTATGAGAGGAATGACACTGTTGGGCGGGGGCGGGGGCGGGGGCGGGGGTGGCACAACACAGCTTCAATTCAAAACCATCTTTGCACTCAAGCTGAATATATATACAGATCTTAGCTTTTTCTTCATAGTTTAATGTATTAACCCTATAGTATAGTCGAGCAAAGCTTACTGTAATAAAGTGATCCATCTATTGGGTTATTGTCCCTTCAAATCCCTCAAATGCAATGTAAAACTCATTAATTTCATAACTTCTAACTCAATTTTTAATCTTGCAGTGGTAAGATGAAAATCGTTCTAGCATCATTTGGTTTTGTATCAATACAACGGATAGTGAAACAAGAGTTCAAAAATTTACAAGAAATGTGAATGTGTACTCAAATATTGCGTACAATCTCAATCCATGGATAAGAAATTGTGATCACGTTGATTTACGGCATCATAGAAAGGGCATGTCATATTTCCAATCTGATGAGCCCAGAAAAGGAAAGAAAATTGATTTCTTCAAACTAGTTTAAACACTGGAGAAATTGAAATTCTCAAAAGCTTATTTCTAAATCTCCAAGAGCAATATAAATCACATCAACAGCATTGCTTCTGACTCAATTCTAAACTCATGGTGAAAAGATCAAAACTCTTATAGCATCATTCCGCCTTGTGTCAATACAACAGATAATGAGATGTGAATTCACAAAATTTACGAGAAATGTGAATACTCTAATTTTGATTATTGCTTGCCATCTCAATTCATGGATAAGAAACTGTGAATCACTTTGATTAACGTCATCATAGAAAAGTTTAACACATTTTCAATCTGATAAGCAAAGATAAGAAAATAAAATTGATTCCTTGTAACTTGTAAGCTCAAACTAGCTCGAGTTCCCAAGTTATTAAATTCTCGAAAGCTTATTTCTTACAAAAATGAACAAGCCCTAAAACAGGTTTATTCCATCCGAAGCATACCAATTTCCCTAACTCAAAATATAATTAAAAACAGCATAACATACCTGAACGGAATATTTGACAGCGAGGCTGGCGACTGAGTCCCCACGCGACAGCCGATGCGAAATGGCAAATTTGGAAAGCGAATTGTCTCTCCAGAAGCCACCGGAAGTAGGGTTACCAACAACATCCCGGAGTTTCCAAGGGGAAATAAAAGACTTAACCTGCATATCCCTATCGGCAGCCACGGAGTACCAGAGCCTGCATACGCAAGCCGAACGGGCCAGATCGGCGAGTGACAGTTTCTCCAATATGGCGCGGAGAGTGTCCTTGCATAATAGAGCTGAGAAGTTAGAATTCATTGGAGAGATAACTAGATCGGTACACGGTAGAGCTTCGCGGCCGTGGTGGTGGCGGGGATTGAGGGGCCGGCGGAGATCCGGTGGGGCCGCTGCTTCGTAGTCTTCTTCCTCCTCGCAGCAGCACCCCATTTTCCCTTTTTTTTTCTTTTCTTTTTTTTTTTTTTTTTTTCTTGCTTTTGGGGGTTGGATATGGGGACTGAGATGGGCGTCTGCTAATAATGTGCACCGTCTATTTAGTTTGAGTAAAGCCAACTATATTTTCATGAAAATTGTCAATTAAAATGATAAATTTCTTACAATTGAGAATATAATTTGTTTGGATTGCCATGTTCGTTTGACTTTGTTTTACATGAAAATTGTCAATTTAAGGGATAATTTTTTTTTTACAATTGGATAGATTTTATTTCCATTGCCAAACAAAGAAGATGGAAAACCATTTCCCACCTAAATGGTGGGAATTTCAATTCAACTAAAACCAAGAAAATCAGCAAAAGGCAGAAAACCAATTCCATGAAAAAAAAATGCCATCAAACATGACAAAAATGGGAAATGGAAAACCAATTCTATTTTCCATGGAAAAAAAGGGCATATCAAACATACCCTTATTTCTAATTACATTCTTCAATAAAATAATATTATGGTATGTTTGAACCACATTATTTTGGAAGAATGTATTCTGAAATAGTAGATTGATGAAAAATGTATGATTGAAAAAGAAAGAAAAGTTATTGATGTGATGAAAAATATTATTTAATTGAAGAATGTGTGGTTGAAATTGAATAAAAGAATGAAAATGAAAATTTTAATATATACCAAACAATGGCATAATAATTGTTCACGAAATTCTTATCAATACTAATAAATATGTGGATTCCACTAAAATAAAAAATGCCACCCACCCACCCACCTTTATTGTGAGTGTGTAAATGATTTGTGAACCATAATTTCTGTACATCAGGCAATGTGCATTTATTTTATGTTCCCCATCCATTTGGGCAAAATTTATAAATACATTTTTTTGCCTTTTTTTGGCGCACCATGCGTGCGTTTTTTTCCCTTGTTTGATCAATATTTTTTTTAAAATTACATTTTTTTTTCTTTTTGATCACGTACTTTTTTATAAAATCATATTACACGTAAATTCAAATTTTTTTAACTACACATTCTTTATCAATCTATTATTCAAAAATACATTATTTGTCAAATATTGGGGCCCAAACAATGGCTTATATATCATTTAGAAATTCCTTGAACTTCATTTTAAACTATATATTTTAACTAGTACTACATGTACATAATATATTTATATAATGGTTTACATATACATCATGTGGTTAGACATGATTGAATCAAAATCTCTTCAATCAAATAAATAAAAAAACTTCCCCCTCTTTTTAACGCATTATCTATATGTAAATTATTATGTAATTGCTACGTACAAGTCACGAGCTCAGTGGCTCGGCTAGTGAGCAACATGGACTGTATTTTCATGGGCCACGAGCACAGAGATGTGACGAGCACATCTGGGCTCAAAGCATCGTGTAGGCTGCTTTGGCGTCATATGAATAGTGATGAGCACATCACTATAATATAAAAGAGCCAAAAAACTTGGCAACACGGGTCGCGATTTCCCAACGTCGACGAAAATGTTTTTTTTTTTCCTAATTTTCACGTCTCCTCATCATCTTCCATTTTCACACGCAATTAACTTCATCCATACCGCTTCCCATCATTCATCAATCCACCACCATTAATTGCGCCGAATTGTCGTGCCTATGGCTTCCCTTTCAACTTATTTCGACTAGAAACTCTAGAGAGTAACACCTCAGGTTTGTATTAGATTCCCCTCTTCTTTGTGTCATTATATAGTCATTCATTTGAAGAAGAAAACTGTTTGATTCAAATTGGTTTTTCCCTATTTCTTTGTTTTGGGTTTCCTTTATTTCTTTGTATGATTATATTATTACCATAAGTGTTGGCTTTAGAAGAAGAAGGAAATTAAGAAAAAAAAACCACTATAATATAAAAAAGCCAAAAAACTTTGCAACACGTGTCGCGATTTCCCATCGTCGATGAAAATGTTTTCTTTTTTTTCCTGATTTTCACATCTCCTCGCCATCTTCCATTTTCACACGCAATTAACTTCATCCATACTGCTTCCCATCATTCATCAATCCACCACCATTAATTGCGCCAAATTGTCGTGTCTATGGCCAACTTATTCCAAGCAGAAACTTCAAAGAGTAATACCTCAGGTTTGTATTAGATTCCCCCCATCTTTGTGTCATTATATAGTCATTCATTTATATTAATTCTTTTCAATTACGTTGAATGTTATATTGGGTCAGTTAAGGGAATGATTTGAAGAAGAGAGGAGCACAGACAGTCTCCCTTAGGTTTGATTCAATTTGATTTTCCCCCATTTCTTTGTATCATTATATTGTTGGCTCTAGAAGAAGAAAAATGTTTGATTCAATTTGGTTTTCACCTATTTCTTTGTTTTGGTTTTCCTCTATTTTTTTGTATGATTATATTATTACCATAAATGTTGGCTCTAGAAGAAGGAAAGAAAAAAAAAAGTCTTTGTGCAGCGTGGAGATACGGTGTCCACATCGTGTCCGGACACTGCACAGACACGACACGGACACAGGCGCACAGTGTCCTCGCAGCGCGGTGACTATTTTTTTTTTGTAACGGCTTGCACGGAAGTGTGCAGTAGAAGTTGCAAATAATTGGTCGAGATTGCATCAACACTTTTTGTTATAGTAGCTTTTGAGTGTGAGAGAGAGATGGAGAATACTGGTGGAGGTGAACCTATTTTTTCAATTATTTTTGGAATATGAAGATGTTATGTCTTTTAATTTTTAATGTTGAACTGTTTGAGAGGCTATTGATGTTTTCCTCTTTTTCTCATAGATACTGCTATCCATTTGAAATATTCAATTACTTAAGTTTTTCCTTCCTTTCTTCTTCCTCCAAATGTACACTTTTTTCTTTCTCTTTTTTTTTTTCTCTCTTTACGTTGGAACAAAAAGTTTTTTTTTCCAAGACCTCATTACCAAGTAAGAGAGAAAAGCATTATCATTTCTAAGTTGCTACATTATTTGTAATTTTATACATCTGTCTGCACACTTTGTTTATATTATTCATACATACAACTTAAGTAATTTTTTTACGGTGTTGAGGAGGATTTTTCATAATTCATTGCTATATGCAGTGAGGAGGAGGCAAAGAAGAAGATTTATTTTGTTTGTACAACAATATACACTGGGTTTGGTGCTCTAATCTACTCTCGTACAAAGTCAAAGGTATGAAATGTTTTTTATGTGTTTTATTGAATCTTTCAGGCTTCTTTAGCCTAATGTTGTTTGTAGTTTTAAGCTTTGGTGTCAAAATCAATATTACGAATTTTCATGGGTGCCAAGCAACTATGGGATTGGCTTTGGTGTTCACATTTTCACATTTTCTGCTTGTGGCTGTTTCTACTCTCATTTGCATGAGACCATAAGCTTCAGTTTGATTGTTCTGAAATTTATCTAGATTGTGGTTTGGTCGGTTTATCATTTTGTATTACTGGCTAAAATACATATGAACTCCTATATACTTAATATTAATTCAATATGAGCTATGGAACAATAATATGTATGTAAGAGAGTTTAGGGTTGAGGTTTTCCAAAGGAGTAATTGAGGGTTCAGGGTTAACTAATTGTGTCTTACACTTGATTGTTTAAGTTGGGCTCAACTGGTTATGTTTCTTTTAATGTTGACAGGCCTACCTGGAGTTCTGTGGGTTTTGCCTGATTCATACATCGATGTACCTAATAAAGACTATGGAGGTTTGTGCACTAAAATTTTGAATCAGATAGCATAGTTTTTTTCGTCCTCTCGTGATTTTAAACGAGTTTGTATCTTATATATTTTCTGAATCAATAGGTGATTTGTTGTTGATGGAAAAGTTATCGATAGGCCACAGTAGATGTTCAATGAACAACAAAATACAAGGAATAGGCCTCGTCCTCGATACGATAGGCATCGAGAAACAATGCCAAGTAGAAAGGATAGAGCCATCACAGGTAGTGAATCAGCATAAACCTACCTCCACAGGGGAACATAATGCTTTTCAAGGTGTTGAGGGAGGCTATCCTCTGAATCCTGGAGGATTTCAGGGCAACAATGCATACATAGATCTTTTCATTGTCAATCGTATTTGCGCTACTAGCACATATGACAAAGTTGCTTATTCTCTTGACATCACTTTACTCAAACTCTGTGTTACTTCCACTTCAACTTCCCACATTGGAATGGTATGTGCATGATGATGAAATCCTTCTAAATAAATTCATTTGTTTATAGGTCTAATTATGAAGAAGCAAGAAATATACCTACCACAATGTTTCAATATTGTACTGTAGTGCCATAGTCTATTTCAATATTTTTGTGATTGACTTGTACTTTATTTAGATTGGTGGTCATGCTTTAGAAAGTGGCCTTTATCCAGAAAATGTTCGTATAAAACGATGGCAAGGTAAAGCACAAGATACGATACTTTTTGATCTTATTCCATTCCTTGAATGTAAGGATCCTCTCCGTATGAAATTATTTGTGTGACTGGCCTGATTTAGTTGGTGGTCATTTGAGATTCAACACCCAATCATTTCTTATTGATTGTGGACCACTTTGTTTGACCTGCAAATTATTATTAAATTGTCTAATTGTCTTCGAAATGTTATATCAGAATCTATGCATTTGGATCTTAATATATTCCAAGGTGTTGAAATAATTATTGATGGGTACACAAATTTATAGTTGCTTTGTTATTTTTGAAGGATTATTATGTTCATGAAATTATGGTCAGTCCAATTTCTCAAGACATTGAGTAACAATTGAATTCTGGCTAACTTCGTTTCTCTAATGCTTTCTCTACTATTTGTTGTATTAATTTTCGTCATTAATATTGATGTTGGAGTTTCCACATCTAATATGGTACCTTTTTTGTGTACCTAATATATTTGATTCTTGATGCCAATCATTGATTCTCGAAAATATTTTTGCATCGAGTTGAATTTTTATGATTTTTATCATATTGTTTCTTGATTCTGACCATTGTAGACACATTTTTAATTAAGGGCCTCAATTTGCATTTTTTAATTTCTTGTTCGATTTAATGAGAATTATGCCCCTTACATTCAATTAGAAGTTCTTCCTATTTCTCGTTCTTTTGTGATAGAAGTGTTGCTTTCACATTATTCATTTATAATTATTATTGTAGTAATGTTATTCTTAGTTGGTGGATTATGTTTAGGTTTTACACCTTCATTTTTTTTTTGGCTTCAGTTTCCAACCTTCGCTGCAAAATTACAAGTGTTGAGTTCTGCTCTTCATCCCAGTTCACAGTTCTAGAAAAATGCAAAGCAAGCACAAACTAAGTCTCCAACCTTAATTGCAATTTCCGATCTTCATTGGTTCATCCCGTCTGGGTGAGCTTATAGAGCACAAACAAGCAACTAGGTTCATTGCCCAAATTTAGAAAGCACAAGCCAAAAAAGGAAAAATGGAGCACCATCTTCATCACTCGACTTCAGAAGGTACTCTTACTCTCTTTCTTTAAGCTATATTTTTCGTGTTCTATGATTATTTTTGCGCAATCTTCCCACTTAATGGTACTAAACTAAAGTTACTAGCAAAGTTTAGTTGCCGTCTGTTGAGGTGTGCTAAATCATATTTTAATAAGTATCCCGTCATCTTCACATTAGGCCTTATGTTTGAGCATAATGGAACTTTGGGTAGTTAAATTTCTGAAAAAATGTGCTTAGATTTGTTCCATTATTTGCTTCTAACTTCTTATTCAATGTTTAATTTCTTGGTTTCCGGTGGGTTTCCAGGTTCGTTGAAGTATGTTCCAAGCATTAGCTTTAGGAATGATAATGAACCTTTCAAGGTCTCTTTCTCAGTTTGTGTTAACACATTCTGATAATTTGTATTTATGAAATTCCTTTTAGAAAGTCGAATTTGGACCTTTTTAGTAAATGACTTAGAAATTCTAACGGTTTATAATGGTTTTCGATATGCTGTTTAAAGCAATGTAGAGTTTTGCCCAGAAAATGAAGAAAAAAATTGTTTTAGCCTCAAGGTGGTCCTGTCATTCTATCTCAGGTATTTTTTTTCTCTTTATACTTACTTATACTTGCTTAATAGCTCCTGATCTAGATTATTCCTTTTTATTATTCTTATTGTACTAATGATGACAACATCTGGTCCCTATAAGAAGGTTGGTACATGAAATTGCATTTAACATTTTAAGCTATAATTTAGGATTCTGCATGGTGCATGTCCACATGAAAAAAAGAGTTTATGATGCAAGAGTGCAGATATTGTTATGTTGTATACCTCAGTGATATTCAGTTATTATGGTCATGGTAATCAGGGGTTGAACTCGAAAATTATATTGAGGTGGGCTAAATCATATTTTTGGTTCGATTAATATATATATATATA
>CAIGRF010224729.1:6592-21073 GCA_903798235.1 Fraxinus ornus | reverse complement strand
CAACCACACATTCTTCAATAAAACAATATTTTTCATCACATCAATAACTTTTCCCTTCTTTTACAACCACACATTCTCTATCAATCTACTATTTCAGAATACATTCTTCCAAAATAATGTGTCTCAAACACAATATGATGCAAATAGTGTAGGTTGAGATTACGTATAATAGTATTACAGCTTGAATAGATTAATGACCAATTTGATAGAGTTTTTGAAAAGTCAACAATTGTTTTCGAGATTAAGAAGTTCGTTTTAAATATATTTGGATAATATTTTGAAAGTTCTTTGTTGGGTTAAAAGAGTTTTTAGAGAAGTTTCTTCAAAGACATCTTCTACAAAGGTAAAAACAAAAATAGAAATTCTGTCAAGTGAACCTAAATTCAAAACGTCACCACAATTTTTCCATCCAAATACTATTCAATAGGAGATGGGTGAAGGGGATGCATACAATTGCATTAAGCCCATGTTTGACAACCATTAAATCAGAAAAATAATATTTTGAATAGTGATTTTTAGGAGAATGTGTGGTTAAAAAGTAGGGAAAAATTTGGGATGTACGTGCAAAATATTTTATCGTGTGAATGTGCAGCTGAAAATAAGCAGGTAAAAAATAGAGTGAAAATAATGATTCTCAATCGGGGCTAAAGTTTGAGATGGGTTTTAACACTGTTTATCCCATAAAGTCGGTCATTTTAATGTTGGAAGGTAAGAACTAATTAAGATGCTTGAATGGTTTGGTGTGTTATTAACTACGTAGGCTATACCTTATATATGTGTCATTCCATGGCACGGATCGTGTACTTGTCATAGACCATACGATGTCCTTATCCTTCTAATAAGCAATCCGCATATCTCGTACAACTATTAAATATAATTGAACACATCGATATATTAAGTCTTATTTAATATTCATGATTTGTGTCTACACTTCCACCTTCGACACGCTGGTCTTCACTGTTTTGATCATTGGATATAACGACATTGGATTGCACACAAAAGAACTTCTAAGGCGAAAGATTAGGACTTGACAATAACTCTCTCTCCTTTTCAATTTCTTAATTTAATCCCTAGACTTTCACAAGTAATTGAATCATGTTTTCGTGTCTATCTTGCAGAAAGGGTAGTCGATGGATAACATGTGAATATTCACGTACGGTGTACCCTTGATGGCCTAAATGGACGGAGGGGTTTAGGTTAGCCAAAATTGGTTATTGATTCAAAAACATAAGGTGCCCCTATTTTTCATGGTAAGAAGGATTAGAAAAAATGCCTTGAACCAACGTTCGAACAATAGGTCCAACGATCAAGACACTCTGAACATTCTGTTTAAATAGAATTAAATAATATAGCAATTAAAATCTTAGTAGGTAAAAAATAGTTAATTTTTTTTTCAAACAACATGCATGTTTGATACATGCAGCAAAAAATATAGTTAAGATCGTCCATGAAGTAACAACATTTTCTACCACCTATAAATAAGCCACCGAAAATGTTTGCTGGGCATACGGGCCATGGCCCGAGTTCTTGTTTATTGACTCAGTCTCTCATCGTTCAATCCGAACCCCCCCCTTCTGCAATTAATGCAGAGCAGAGTAAAATAAAAACAGGGAGTTACATAAGACTGCATAAAAACTCCCAGGCAACAGAAAGTGAAGAGAAAAAATGGTAGGACCAAAGAGGCCACTGTTCGTGTTGTTTGGATCGTCCATAGTTCAGCTCAGTTTCAGCAATGGCGGATGGGGTGCCATACTTTCCGATATCTACGCTCGTAAAGTAAAATCTCTCTCTCTCTTGCACACATACACACGCGATCGCACGAAATCGCAGTTCTTTTTCTTACCTTGGAATCAACGATGATTATTATGTGCATTTAAACTTGAATTTCATATTTCGTTTCTTTGAATGAATTCGTGATTATTTGAGAAAAAGATTTGATCAGATGGTATTGTACTGTTAATTGTTTGATTAGTGCGTGCCGGGTATTTGTTCATTCGTCTCATTTATTACGGCGTGCTGAAGCAGATTGGTTAGGTCTCTCCCTCTTGTTACATAAAGAATAGAATAAGGGATCTTGATGGCCTGGCTATTTTATTTTCTGTATTTGCAACTTTATGAGAATGTTGATCAATTTTTTGATAATTAAAATTCTTGCAAATCTTTAAAAAAAAAAAAAAAAACTTTATTTTAACCTAACCATATTCTGTATCAGCAATCTCCCTGGCATCCCTTCACGTTTTATCTAGGTTTATTAGAGGAATACTTTTATTTATTTATTTAAATTTAGTTTTCAACACCCTTTCACCTGTGTACGAATTTTATATATATGTGGTGACCAAACTTGAATCCAGGTTATTAGAGCCAGTGTACTGGGTTCAAGTTTAACAATGGCAGATAGTGCATAGATAATTGAAACCTAAAAGCTCCTATGACCGAACTTTTCTTTGACAAGGCGTGTAATGGTTTCGGAGGAAAACATGCATACATATTGCTGCAATAGTCTCAAAGATATTGATTACTATGTTTTATGTTACAAATAATAAACTGCTCTTTACATTTACTGGACTTCTGGAATCCTGGAATCAAAGACTTTAATTTTTGTAACTAGTTGTAGTCCTAGTTATGATAAAGGAAATCAAACGGTCCAAACCTATCTTTCAGTTCTTGCACAAAAATTAAGTATCTGCACTCAAATTCTCTCTTTGTTTCTGGTATTTGTCATATTTAGTTCTTAAACAAAAATTATTCTAAGCTCTCAAAGAAAAAAATTATACATTACAATGGATTTAGTTTTGAGGTAACGGTGCAATATATCAGTTACCACATTTTCTTGTAAACTAGTCCCCATTTGAACTTTCTCTCCAAATGTAAGTTAACTGAAGGATTTTTCTTGAAAATACTCTCATCGCTATTCAAACATTAACCTCTGTTCTAAAAAGCACGCCTAGGCGGAAAGCGGGATGAAAACGCATCGCTTTGAGGCTAAGCGGTAATTAAGCGGTCAACGGACAATGTTGACCGCTTAATGTGCGACTAAGCGTGCCTAAGCGCGCCTAGGCGTGGCAAAGCGTGCCTAGGCGGCTAGGTGTGCTAGGCGCGCTTTCCCCTTTGAAGCCCAATTTTTCCCGCCTAGGCACGTGTACACGACTCATTTCTTTTGGTCAATGAATAATTACTTAAATATGCTATGCTCCATTAAATGTATCTTTCTTTTTGTTTCTTTATAGATGAAGAAGAAGATATTAAATTAGAGTCCGATAAAGAGTTATATTAGATAAGATTTAAGCTACAAGTTATCTACGTTATGTAATTATGATTTTGAAATTTATCTTTATGAAAGAATTATTAAGTAAATGCAGTATTTTATAATTTTATATGTTTGGTATGTATTATTTGAATTGTTGAATTTTTTTACAATGATTAAAAATTTAAAATAAAAAACGTTTTTTTACGCTTAAACTTCGCCTAGGCTCGCCTAAGCTCTTAAAGCTTGAAACTTGCCCTCCACGCCTAGCTACGCTTTACGCTTTTTAGAACACTGCTTGTATGTAGTATATGGAACAATTGAAGTCGTGTTTGTCTTCTTTGTGTAGTCCTGTTTGAATGCTCTTGGTTATCTATAAAAACTAAAATCAGGATAAATGATCATGTGTACGGAACATGTGTCCCTCACTTCGTTATCTATAAAAACTAAAATCAGGATAAATGACCATGTCATACAAGTAAAAATAATTTATCTTTAATAATATTGATGATTCGTTCCAGAATAAAAGAATTATTAGATTTCTTACTGTTTTGAAAAAAAGCGATTCATGATGTTCACTAGTTGGGGCATGAGAAATATTAGCAGTATCTTCCCCTTAAGAAGGTTCTCATGTAGAGAAAAATAAAAAATCCCGCATTGATATTAAAGGGCTCTCAATTCTGAAGTCATTATGTTGCATTCCATATCAGACATCCATAACTACAGAACAGCAAGAAATTTTAAATATTCGTGCAAATTTCTCATCAATGCTTTCTTCTTTTGCATCGCCGCTCATCTTCTCCTGTTCACAGTACATCTTAACGCTGAATCCTGTTTCTTTTGTATCATTCAACTTCAACCGGCTGAACATGTGAAATCACTGATATTTTATAACTCTGGTGCCAACAATCCTAGGGAACTCATAGAAACTTATCTAAGTTATTTGAAGATATTATAGTAATAAAACAATAGTGTACAGAACATGTGTCCCTCACTTCGTTATCTAGAAAACTAAAATCAGGATAAATGACCATGTCATACAACTAAAAATAATTTTTGTCTTTAATGATATTGATGGTTCGTTCCAGAATGAAAGAATTATTAGATTTCTTACTGTTTTGAGAAAAGGCAATTCACGATGTTCACTAGTTGGGGCATGAGAAATATTAGCAGTATCTTCCCCTTAAGAAGGTTCTCATATAGAGAAAAATAAAAAATCCCGCATTGATATTAAAGGGCTCTCAGTTAATTGTGCACATTATATATAGCGAGTTTTGCACCAGATGATGTGTGATTTCAGAATATACCATAATGAAAATTCAAAGTTGCAGTTATGGATTTAACTTTACATATGTTACAGTTGTTATTCTTTGTTTAGTCATTGCACCAGACCATGTCCTGATGTCCCTCTTATGTCACGAACTCTGTAAAAGTCCTCATATTAAAATTTCACTAATTAACATGTCTACTGTCTACTAAATTTTGTCCATGTTGCTAATGTCTGTCTCTGTTACCTGGGTCCTGATGCTTGTTATGGAAGAATCATGGAGCTAAAATTTCATGATAGAAAGTTTCATTTAATAAATTCATCTCCTCATGATGTAATGTCCTTTTAAATGTACACTTCTATTTTCATCTGCTGAAGCCTTTATCCTCCCAAGTTACCCGCCTTCCATATTGATGAACTGTTGCCATGCCTTTTATTGAAAATCACGAACCTTAAATTCTTCACAGCTTGTGCTTATATTTCTTCAATGCTTTAGAAAACGGTATGTTTCCTGCATGGGCATTTGTGACTCCTTATTTGAAAAAAAAAAAGAAAAAAAAAAGAAAAAAACCCTATTGCTAAAACATGTATAAAACTAATCCTAATAATGAAAGCTAATTATTTTCTTATTTCATTTCTGTGCAGTTGATGTCCTTTGTGTGCTCAATCTTGAACTGTTTGTTTGTTGAAGCATATAGTTTAGTCAAGAATTTCTGTGAATAGGTGCAAATAGGCTTCTTGCGTATTTAACTTAATTACATCACAGCAGTGGACTTGGACTTAAAAAGTTTCAGATCCCACATATTTTAAGAGGTAGAATAATAGAGCAGTTTTAACTCATTTTTATGCATCATTAGCTTCTCCATTTACCCCTTGTAGGCTGATGTAATCTCACGAGGCTACTATGGTTGGAATTCACGACGAGCTGTCCAAGTCCTCGATCAAGTTTTTCCAAAGGTACTTCACAGTGTGCTACCAATAACTGATTTTAAAGTTCAAATGATATGAATTGAAAAATGCATTTAAGAAATTTAGCATCCATTATATTTGTTGCTTTATCTGTTATTAAAAAAAAAAAAAAACACTCAATGCAATGGTGTGGAAACTCACTGAAATATAAAATACGGTAAACTGATTTATGCATTAGCTTTTGACTAATGCTCTCGTAGTCAATGTTTAGAGAGATTCAACAGAGTGATTATGAAGATTTCCCTGAGAACGAAACATGTATTATGAAACTGATTAATTTGGTAAAATCACGATGATATCAGATATCTTTATGACCATTGGTTGTGCTCTGATGCTGAACACGGCGTTTCTCTTTCTCAGGATGCTGCTATTCAGCCGTCATTGGTGATAGTATATTTTGGCGGTAATGATTCTATGGGACCTCACTCATCTGGACTTGGTCCTCACGTTCCACTTCCAGAGTATATTGAAAACATGAAAAAAATAGCAATTTATCTCAAGGTAAAGTGTTTGTCTCTATTATTGCGTAATACTCGTTCAGTTTAGGTAATTTTCATCAAGTCAAATTCTTTTTGGAAATGTGAGATGTTTTAGGTGATTGTGTGTTGAATCACTTAGTCTAAAAGTTCAAATTCTTAGAGATGAGACATTTTGTTTATGCTGTAAAAGTGCAAGATATTCAAGGATGATATATCTTCTCTGGTAGACGTCGTCAGAAAGAAAATGTTTAGGCTGGTCTGTGTTTTCCCTTTCCAATTCTAAAACTGCATCTGAATTTCAGAGCCTTTCGGAGACAATTCGCATAATCTTTCTGAGTTGTCCACCCGTCAATGAGGCTAAACTTCTTGAAACCAGAAGGTACTTTTTTGGCTGCTTACAACCTGTCTTTTCCTTTATTGTTGGATCACAATATCCTTTGTTTCCAAGACAGTTCATACCTCAGCGAGCTAGTTCGAACAAATGAATTATGCCGGAAATATTCAGAAGCTTGCATAGAGTTGTGCGGGGAGATGCATATAAAGGTTATCGATCTTTGGACTGCGATTCAGAAACGAGAAGATTGGTTGACTGCTTGCTTTACGTAAGTACAATACCTTGTGTTAAATTAAACTCAACTCTCCAGACTTGGTCAGAATATCTGTTTATGAAACTATTAAATAATCAAACAAGCTTGCCAAGAAGACTTGATTAAGCTTAAGCCAGAAACATTTGCAAAGCTTAAGGTGATCGATCAAACTTGCTAATAATCCTAATCATCATTTTTCCTTCTCTTCTTCTTCAGCGATGGAGTTCACTTGTCTGCTGAGGGAAGTAAGATAGTCGTGGAAGAAATACTCAAGGTGCTGAAGGAAGCTGAATGGGAACCATCACTCCATTGGAAATCCATGCCCACGGAATTTGCAGAGGATTCTCCATATGATCTAGTTGCTTCTGATGGAAAAACCACCTTAAATCCATCTGAATGGACCTTTCATAGAGAAATTCAATGGGACTGACTAGGTTAGGTTGTCTAATTCCTTTTAAGACTATGATGTTTCATGTGATTTCATGTCTAAAATGCTGTAGTTCAGAAAAAATTACATGGAACTGCACTGGCTTCATTTTATCTATGATTCACCATGTATTGGCTCTCATTGGACGTAAACAAATTCAAATCGCATAAGAATGTCGTTGTGAATGAAGTGGAACTGCTCGATTCCTAGTTGATACTAATCCATATGAAGAACTACACAACATGATGATCATGTATATAAGCACATTATTATCACACACAAGTACCCATATAAAATTAGTCTGAAAGATGAATCTAACAAAGAACTACACAACATGATGATCGTGTATATATGCACATTATTAATTTATCACACACAAGAATCCATATAAAATTAGTCTAAAAAACGGATCAAACAAATTCAAATCGCATAAGAAGCTTCACCGACTTGTACTTTACCCCCTTCCGAGAATGAAGTGGAATTGCTCGAATACCTTTTCTCAGTTCCGAAATCGGTAGGCACGTTTGCCCCGCAAAGTCATCCTTCTCGGACATGTCGTACTCTTGAACTTTAATCCGGAGCATTGCTAGTTCAGGAACAGTTAATGGGAAATCAAACGTCTCGTCCCAATTTGGTATCCAATTATCCTCAAGTGTCTTTGTTTTCTTCATGATAGTATCAGCAGGCACTCCAGCAATTCCTACCTGTGCAAAGAAAAAATCGAGCCACTTAGTAACCTACAACACGCTTGTATAGCAGCATCACAGGTTCGAAAATAAATTAACTGAAGTTTGATTCTGACTACTAGGATGTCCTTCATATGAAGGTTAGAAACGTTAATTTTGTTCTTTTCCAATACTTTTTATTTTTAGGCCTCATGCATGGGTCATGAGACTCATCATTTAGCAAATGCACGCTAGTATTTACAAAGAACTATTAGATTTATTACAATTCATGAGATTTTAGGACTTTTGGCAAACTAGACTCATTTGGAGCATTAATGAATTGGAAGTTTGGAACCGAAAGACCAATAAGATTATTAACCATATTCTTTACCTTAGTATAAAAATCTGGAGGAGAATATGTATCGAAGTGTGTATGACGAAAGTCATAATACCATCCTTCACCCATATACACAGTTACCTGTTCAATAGCAGGGGAAATTTGATCAGGTCAAACAATGAAGCGAAGTGAGGAAATGAGCCAGTCGATGTAAAGGCACCTTCATAATAATGTCTTTAGTGAATACTGAATGTTAACAGCTCTGTGAATTCTCGACTTACCCTCAAAGTAGTTAAGACAGGGAATTTGACTTTAGGATCAAAGACCTCATTACGAGGACCAGCCTTCAACAAAAAATCAGGCTTTTTAACATATCCACAACCACCATTAGCCCGAAACATTCCGTGCATCAACCAAAGTGATCTTCCATAACCCTGTTCCAGAAACTTTTACTTTATGCTTTTGTCATGTGAATTATGATGTCTAATCTCTTACCACATAAAAGAAATGATAGGATAAACATGCCATCCAATAGAGCAAGACAAGATGATTGAGTCAAATCGTCTAGTGATTGCTTCAAGCAATTCTAAATAACACAACACTTTAGGCGCTTTACAGTTTAATGAAATACGTTCTCTTCACAATAGTGTCATGTTTCTTACTTTACAACCCACACATCCTAAAGGCAATATCTTAATGCTCATATTGCATATTTGGTATGCAGAATTGGATAGGACAGTACATGAATAAGATTCAACTTCTTTTTTTTCTTCAGTACTGTCCAAGACCATCTATCCTCCATTCTTAAACATGCTAGTGATGCATAACAAAATCACTCTCATTTCTTCAAACAATAATATGTAAACACGGTACATCGGAGGATTTACATTTTGATGAAAAGCCGTTTCTTGCTTAAGTGTCAAACTTTTTTGCTTTCTAACAGCAATAGAGACAGATCGTGTTATGGTGGCTTATGCTAATAAATAAGCTCCAGCTATGGGGCTTATTTTGGCTTATCTTAAATGGGTCCACATCCATTTTTTTAAACAAAAAGCTACACATTTGGTGCTTGTTTTTAAAATAAGCCAACCCAAACATGCTCAAAGACTGCATGCTTGTAGCATCTAATGAAAGACACTTCCTAAGTCCACAAGCATAAAAGAGCACGTAGAGTTTGGTCTTTGCAAAACTGGTGTTTAGTTAGATAGAAAAAAGATTAAAGTATATCAATTGAGAAAGAAAATAAGAACTCAGTATCCATTTCGTTACAAAGAAAAAAAAACACGAAAAAATGTGATTTAACAGACTCTCAAGTCTTGTTGAAACTGCAAAATTTGCCTTGGAAAATTGCGTTGACAAGTGACAGGTAGTGTAGTTAATAAGATCCTCCGATACGACACTTAAATTTGAGAGAATGGCATATCTCACACTATTGTAGAGACTTAAGTTAGAAACCTCAAATTATTTGATAAAAAATTGCCTTTTCTCCAAACTGTGACAGACGTAGTTAAAAAAGTTTCAGAATTTATTTATATGTTACAAAAGAACAAAGCATATTACCATTTCATCAATCTCTGACATTTCTGCGTGAGCATTTTGTACTTGAAATACGAAATAATGAGTTTTCACTTGTACGAGGCAATATTATATACCAATTTGAGGCAAAACTCTCTCACACAGCACTGTTTTAGTTTATATATTCTTCTACTTCATATTATCCTGCAGTAGTTTCTTAAGTATCTGTAAAGGTTTGTTGCACAGCTACTCCATGAAAGTAATAAATTGAGAAAATTCAAGCCAAAAAAAAAAGCCTATATACTCAAGAAGTCAATATAACCTGCATATTAAAGGCAACCATCTGAGCTCCATGCATCCACCCAACTAGGGGATTGTAATTGGAAGAGTTGAAGCGTGTACCTTTTGGGTATATCCTCAATATGTTCCGTTGAGTAAACCTAAAGCAAAGAAATATGATAACATTAAAGTTCAAAATATTTTAAGACAGCCTACAGACAAGAAATCCACAGGATAAAATAAGTTTGATTAAATTGATAACTATTGGTATTTCATACCTCGAGCATATCTTCTCTCTCTCCTAATATTACTCTAAATTGGAAATTTAAAGCTATAGATGTGGTCAGGAATATAAATGCTTCAAACATGGATTAGCTAATACCTGACAATATCTTTTCCATGATTATTTACAGCCTTTTCGAGCTCTTGCTCGCTTAAGCTAAGACGTCTAACTTTATCTGGATCAACCCTCAGCCAGTCACTTATTGAACCCTTTCCCTTTCCAGCATGAATAGCAATCAGGCGCTTGTATTCCGGTGCCTCATTCTGGTGCAACTTACACTCATCTTCATCATTGTTGTCACTCTCTCTTTCGTCCAAATCATCATCCTATAAAGAATGGGCATGTAAGAAGTTATTATTGAAGAGAATGTAAGTGGTCTTGACGGTGAAATAGTTAAGTAATGCACCTTCTCATCATCATTTTTTGCTTTGAAATTAACTTCTTTCCCCCAAGCTTCATCATCGCCTGAATCCTTACCCTTCTTTGACTCGCTCTCTCTTAACTTAACTTCTTTTGCCTCCAAGTATTCTTTTGGGGGCTTAGTGGATATAATAATCTTTTTCTTTAGTGATTCTGGAGAGGGAAACTCCCTCAAGCAATCAGAACCAGGGGAAAACAGCATGTCTCCAAATGTTCGAGTGATCATCTAGAGTTTAGTTGGAAAACAGTGAATTACAAAGTCATGAGAATGTGTAATATTCCCAATAAAAACTATATACATACCTCGGCCGCTTTAGCCTGAAGATCAGGAGTAAGATGATCTTCAAGTGTTATTACAACAGGGTATTCAGATGCAGAAAAAGCATGCTCCTTAATTGATCTCAAACATTTGATGAGTTCCACAGGAGTGGTGAGCGTTCTACAGAAGGTAATAATGGGAAAGGAAAGATACATGTTCTTCAGGCACGGGATTGAAATAAGAGAGTCAATAGAGGAACCTTAATACCAAAAATACATGTATTCCCCCCCACCCCCCCCACCCCAAAACAAACAAATCCTTTTCTCTCCCTCCCTCCAATTCATTGAGAAAAGGTTATAAACATAAGAGAGATGCGCACACTTAACATTATGTCTTCTGGAAGAAAGTGTCAGAGACAGAATATGGTAGTGATTTAATGGACATTCTCTTTTGGAATATATAAAAATTTAATTCTGAAATCTCTTGAATTAACTCCCCAAAGATCTGATCCATCTAACTTACCATAAAAAAGATTCTTAGAAGCCATGAATGCAATGTTTTTTTTTATTAACTCACCAGACAGTGGATAATTGTTACTGCATTCTCTTTATCTTAATCTACTTATGAATAATTGGTCATTGTAAAATTACAGTACATTGAGGGTGCTGATAGGTATCCCAGTTTGTAAACTTGTGCATCTTTTACATTGCCTATACGCTTGACTAGTCACTGTACACTTTAAGGTCAACATTGTACAAAGCTTATAATTAACCTTATGTTAACATAGGCTTCAATTTATTAAGCAGGTAGCCTTACTAGCATCCACATTAAAAAAATTGATCCAATAGCATACCTCCCATGCAGAACATTGACATTATCTTTTTTGGAATTTGGCCATACATCCAATTCAATTACTCTTACACCTCTCTGAAGAGCATGTATGATTGGGATGTCACTACAATCACTACTTAGTTGATTTCCAGTTAAATAAGAATTGTGGCCAGTAAATATAAAATAATGAGACAGTGGAGCAGTCATGTCATGATGAACCTGAAAATGAAAAATCATCAACTAATTAGAAAAAACAAGTGTCAAGTGTTCCTGCAAGATTCAGCAGTTACATTACACAACCAAAGTCAATAAGGTTTTGTTAAACCACATCCTCTAAAAGTTTTCAATACGGTATGAGAGTAAAACAAAAACTTGGGTTCAAGTCGTAGCATCACCCACTAATAAATTATTGTGCATGTATCAACCATTTGATGAAAATAATGAATGTGGCCATCAAATGAGGAGGTGTGTTGCAAACATAATCTAAATAGATGAGTTTTTCCCTCTCTAACAGTTTAAGGTTTTGGATGAGGTTGTTCAAAAGGTTTAGAAAATGTTTAAAGCAATTAAATAGCATCTTCCCAATATCATTTGTTAACTCCAAGAAAAATGTCCACAGATGAAACTCTAAAGGCAACTACCCTAAAAAAAAAATGTAAAAATGAGTTCAAGGCAAATTTGTGCTTGAAGTAATGCAAAAATATATATTTGTTGAAGACGGGTGTCCCTACTTACAGACCACATTCTTTTCCTTTTCATCATTCAAGCTAATGATACAATAACATGTTATCAACTGGTGCACTAGGAGACCGGCTGTTACTCTTGGTTCAAACAGCCAAAGCTTTTTACTTTGTCCTTTGCATAGTTAGCAGAAATATTCAAAGAAAACAATGAGCAGTAATTGTGAAAGGTTTAATTGTAGCACAAGGTTCTGTTGTGTCTTTTTAAGTAAAGGCCTGCGATTTGAATAATCTAGTTTTTTATCATGCATTTTCTTGATTGCTTTGCCATAAACTTAATCGCTTTCCGTCGATTGATTTTCATCTTCTTCTCTATAATATTCTTTAATTTATAAATAAAAGATGGATTTACAATTTCAACAATCCTGAATACTTGTGCAATACAACATTTGGAGAAACATA
This sequence comes from Fraxinus ornus, assembly GCA_903798235.1. Classification (NCBI taxonomy): domain Eukaryota; kingdom Viridiplantae; phylum Streptophyta; class Magnoliopsida; order Lamiales; family Oleaceae; genus Fraxinus; species Fraxinus ornus. Next base: position 8,369 of record CAIGRF010224729.1, on the reverse strand, counting down.
TAGCCAACAAGAGCAGCACTTCACTGCATGTGATAAACGGGGGATTAGCATCTGAAAACGTTGGCAGATAATAAATATATACATGCCGAAAATCATTTTCAACTGGTTGTGAATACAATTGCAAGATAATTTGCACCTACTGTAAGTGAAACTTACATAAAATCATCCAACTGCTGGTTGCACTAAAACACATTTCTTTCTCATTGCAAATTGAATAAGAAACTAATTGCGCATTTGGTAAAAAGATCGAATAGTACTGGACCGTATTAATAAAGAAAACTAAGGTAAAATTTCCTATTCAGTCTCATACACCAAACATGTACAGGGTACCTATGCAGAGTATCGGGTTGTGAGAATGTTGGGGGGAGGATTTTTATCTGGGTTTCCATAGATTATCTCAAGTAAATGCATATTTATAGATTGCTAGTTAAGTATATGTCACATGGAATTTGAAATACATCATTTTTCTCTAAATTCAGAAAAAACAAGAAAGCACTTAATTTTTTTTGGCTCCTCTTTGTTAGTATTGTCGGAAATGCTTAAACATGCCTTAATAAAAAAAAAAATATACAGAAAGAAACTATTCTGCACTTGGTAATAATCAAAAAGAATTATTGGTTTCCTGGAGACCAAATTACTGTACTCTTGCGTGCACCACAACACTTTCAAAATTTGCTTTCCATATAAGTAACAGCAACATGAGTAACTTAAAATAAGTCTAATTTATTTTAAGCACACAAGTTAACACATATGTGATATGACATCAAAAACAACCAAATCAAAAATCAAACCAAAATTCAACATTACGATAAATAAGAATCTTAATCTTACCCCAAGTTTCGGATTAAGCGGCGGATTAGCATCCCCAAACAGATACTTAAAAAAGTTCTCAATATTGAGTCCCTTCCGGTGAAAAATGTTGAACTCATGCAAACCATCCATAACAGCCTGGGCATCCTCCAATGTAGCATTTTCTTCTTTCTGGACCTCGACAAGAAATCGCTGAAGCTGATCCAAACCCATAACACCATTCTCCGAATATTCATTGAAAAGGGCCTTGATGTCCTCCGGCGCCTCCGCCGCGGCCAGCCGGAACCGGCGGCGGAAGCAGAAGCAGACTTTGTATGTCTGTTTCGACATCTTAAACTGAAATTGAAATAGAGATCGGTAAACGGAGAGGAGCTGGTATATAATAGCTGGAATTAATGAATTATAGCTTTTTTAATTCTTAATGTACTGACTTGAGTAGGGTCTTGAGTGATTGCTTGCAAGAGTGGAACCGTCATGCCATTTTTTTATTTTTTTTTACAGAATATAGATTTGTTAATTGTCGTTTAGTTAACTTGACAGTGGAGATTACTATGGTTGAGCCAGCTAAGAAGCCTAAGAATATATTTTTAGATATGTTTCTAGATTTGTTCGAATTTTTCTCAGTTCAATTTGATAGAGGTTTTTTTTTAAATTTATTTTTAATTACGTGTTTTCTTAGAGGGTGTTTGGTAGAGATTAAAATCAGATTAAAATTGAAAATATAGTCGTTATTGTTGACTTTTATTAGACGAGTGGGACCCAATAACGACAATATTTTCAATTTTAATTGGATTTTAATCCGAATCAAACGGATTTTTAAACTCAGTTCGTCGTACAAATAAATCACATTTTATAATTAAATGGAAAAAAAACTATAAAAACGAATGTCTTGTGATGAGGATTTTTAAGTAATATTACCTAAAACCCAAACAATATAACAGGTTAGAGTATCTTCAAGAGACTATTT
>CAIGRF010224678.1:5861-18173 GCA_903798235.1 Fraxinus ornus | reverse complement strand
ATAATATTCCAATATACAGTTTTTCACATAATTCCTCTCTCTGACTTAAGCATCGAAGGGACGACGAGAACACACATCGACGCATTTGTTTCAGGTATTAAAGATCGGGTCACACGAAATTCTTCCAGCCAGTTCGGGTCTACCTAGGTACGAATTTTGACATTATCAGGTAGAATTGTCATTTTAACAAAACCATATTTTGTAATTGTTTTATATACTTAAGGACATTTTTGTCTTTTAAACTCAAATAGGCCAATGTGAAAATATGCAATAAAGAAAAAGTCAAAGTGAGAATTTGGGCATTTGACTGGTCCTTTTTAAAAATACCCCGTGGAAGTGGGGTTAGGCCGTTGGGGGTTTGTTTTGGGTTTTAAGTACAAAGATTTTGAGACGGACGAGGAGCGATTTTAAGTAGTGGATTGCATTCAATGGTCACAGTGTACAAAAAATTTAATACCAACTTGTGCATGGAATTATTATTTTTTAAATAATTTGCTGAAATTGTTACAATAATGACAAATAATATGGTAAATTTCAATAATATGGAAGATGCAAAGTGACAGATTTGTAAAATTTAACAAATTAAAATAAAGTTTAGTGATCTAATCAAAAGATAAATTGAAATTCAATTATTTAACTAAAATAAATTAAAGTTTACTTGCTCAATTAAGATTTATGTTACAGGTTTCCACGACCTCTCCTACGTCATCACCACGTGATGGATGCCGTGTATGGATGAACCAGACTTATTTGCCATGTGACGAACGAACTGAATCCATCTGCCACGTGGTAGACGAACTGAATCCATTCGTCATATGTGCAAATGAACTAAAACCATCCGCCTCACGGTTGATTCTAAGGCCCGTACTCCACATCACTTCGTCACAACTCAAACGGACTAATTAATAGTATTGAAACTAAGTTCGAAGTGATGAAACCCTTAGTGCGATTACCATTCCCGCTGCAACTACTCCACTTCGACCCTGTGTACTAGAAGATCTTTTATGAAAATATCTGAACTCACAAATTACTATGTCAGTGGTCATTAATTAAACTACCCACCTATAGATTGATGGATTGACACCTAAGGAAGGACGGTCCAACCTAGATTCAAAGCCATGTACTCCACATCCAACAGTTCTTCATTTATCTCCTCTCAATATAAATACTCACACCTACACTATGAAAGGGGACGGATCCGGGAAAAGAAAAAGAGCATAAGATATTTGCCTTATATTTATACATACACACATTTATCTTGATAACCAGGTTCCGGTGATCACCATCAGACAATCAGATTCAGAGAGTTCGTTCAGGTTGAAGTTCATCAGCAAGGTCCTTTTCATAGATCTTCTTCTGATGATTTGATAGGTATGGCTGGTAGGACAGAGGATGATGGATTTGTCCCAGTGAGCCGGAAGAGACATTCGAAAGTTACTGATAATTCTCTACCCAGGATGATGACCAGGAGTCGGTCGTAAGATACCTCTTCACGCACATCCAGATGAGTGCCATCATCTGGAATGTGAGAGATGTAGCTAGTATAGCTACTCGTAGGTGCCTGATAAAACTTATTCAGCTTCATCAGGTTTATATTTTGGTTATTTTGGAGCCTATGGTTTTTGAGAAGAGATTTGATTTTGTTCGTCGTTATCTGCATTTCGATATTGGGGTTCATAATGAGTCGAATAAAACTTGGGTATTCTGAAATATGGGTATTATCATCACTATTATTGATGATCATATCCAGTAGTTCCTACATGTCAGAGTTGTGGATCACAGACTTGTACAACCTATTTTCTTGACTTATGTTTATGCTGCTTGTCAGGCCTATGTTAGGAGGGACTTTTGGGTGGGTCTTCACCACATTTTCCTCTCTATGGATGATCCTTGGCTTTTTAGGTAACTTTAACATCATCACATATGATAGTGAGCGTACTGGTCATAGTCGTCAAGATCATCGTTGTACTGATTTTTCTGATATGATGTTGAACTGTGGCTTAGAGAACGCTGGTTTTTCTGGGTCTCAGTTTACTTGGACGAATGGCAGGGTTAGTAAAAAATTGGATAGAGTCTTGATTAACTTTTTAGCTACAAACTTTTGTAGACAGCTTATTGTGACTCATCTGAATCGTACTTCATCTGATCACTCACCTTTACTTTCATAGTGGATTTTTTTATGATGATTTAGGTTATAGACCATTTAGATTCCTTAATGTTTAGGCTAAACATCATGACTGATCAGCCTTCGTTTCTCAAAAGTGGTCATTCTCTACTCATCTTACAGTAATGGCTGCCCTTTGGGAAAGTTCTTTAGGCTAAAATAGGGACTAAGGTGGTGGAGTCGACGGGTATTTGGTGATGTATTACAGAGAGTTAGAGACGATGAGGAGAAGGTTGACCAGGCAGAGATTGATTTTGAGGTTGATCCTACACCGGAACACCGTGACTTACTTTATCATACAAAAGTTGATTTGATTCGGACCTTAGCTATTGAGGAGGATTTTTGGAAGCAAAAGATTGGCTCTCGTTGGGTAAGAGAGAGAGATCGCAACACCAGATATTTTCATTTGCTGGTAGAGGGACGATAAATTAGATATCGTATCGGGACCATCACAACTCAGGCAGGGGAAGTTCTTACTACTCAAGCAAATATCAATCTATTTTTTTTTTCAGGAATTATTGTCCGCTTCTTTACAGCCTTCAGAGTATATTCGTCCCGATATAATACCTAGGATACTGATGGAGGCAGATAATATTGCACTGAACCGCCTCTCTTTGATTGATGAGGTACGGGAGGTTGTTTTCAGTATTGATGCTGATAGTGTTGAAGGCTCTGATGGATTTTCTTCATTGTTATACCAACATTGTTGGGATATTATATAGGATGATGTATACGGTACAGTTATTGATTTCTTTGAGGGTGGTCATTTGCCAAGAAGATTTACTGCTACGTCTATTGTTTTGTTTTCCAAGAGGGAGAATGCTTGTAGATGGACGGATTACCGATCTATCAGCCTGTGTACGGTGTTCATTAAACTTATCACAAAATTGTTGAACAACAGATTGAGTTCATTTTTGCCTTGTATTATTTTCCCTCAACATAGTGGATTTGTCCTCAGTTGACTTATTGGGGATTCATTAATTCTATACTAGAGGCATTTGGTTTTGACCAGTNTCGATGCTCAGTGATTCTGAATGGGCAGCCATGTTGTTTCTTTTCTTCATCGCAGGGACTCAGACAGTGAGACTTATCTCCCATTCCTTATTTATTATTGCGGCGAGCGGTGAACTACTTTTCTCGATTGCTTACTTAGAGGTTTCAGACATATCATAATATGCAGTATCGACATGGAGGTAGTACTCTTGTCTCTCATCTTGCTTTTGCTGATGATATGATTGTATTTACCAATGGAGAGTATCAGAAAGGTCATCGATTGTTTGGTGAATAGAGACAAGAGTGGTCTTTATATTGCCTAGGCGGGCATCTGATATTCAGATATGGAGGTTAGTAATTTTGACTGAGTTTTCACATCAGACACAGCCGTTCACATATCTGGGAGTCCCTTTGTAAAGGGGCTAAGAGGAGCTTTCTGTATGATGATCTCATTATGAAGGTCAGGAATATGATTTTTGGATGGGCCTCACGCCTTCTTTCTCCTAGTGGTAGGATTACTCTACTGAGGTCTATTCTTTCCTCTATACCACTGTATCTATTCCAGATTATGCGACCTTCTAAGGTCATTCTGAAAAGGCTGGAGAGTATATTTTCGCGATTCCTATGGGATTCTAAGGATCATGCGTGTCGTCTACATTGGCAGAGCTGGAAGGCGATTTGCCTTCCTGTGGATGAGAGAGGTCAAGGCTTTAGACGATTACATGATACGGTGGACACATTTTCATTGAAGCTATGGTGGCCGTTCAGGTCTCAGAGTTCTCTTTGGAGTCAATTTTTATTGGGTAAATATAGTAGAGGGACACATCCGTCCCTGGCAGAAGTTCCTCAGTCAGCCTCTCCTATTTGGAAGAGACTAAAGAGATTCGAACCATGTGCCGAGACACACATTCCTCTATTGATTTTCTGGTTTCTTTGGACTGAGAAGAATAATGCAAAGTACAGGAACATACGTATGAGATCAAGACGTATTATCTAGAGAGTTTACCGTATGGTATCCTTCCTCCATATTGGTGTACTATTCCGACCGTTACAATGGCGTAATGACATGCAGCTTGCTATACTTTTTGGTATTTCTTTGACTTTCATCCCATCTTATCTCCCTATCATGGTTTGGTGGTGCACTCCATCATTTAGATCTGTCAAGATCAACATCGATAGTTGTGTCAATGATGGGTTTGCGAGCGGGGTGGCATCGTCAGGGACTACGCAGAAAAATGTATCAGGGCCTTCTTAGCTTCATATGGATAGTGTATGATATTAGAGGCGGAACTTAGGACTATTCGTGATGGGATAATACTGGATAGAGATCTTGGTTTGTCAGATATTTGGATTGAGATAGACTCGACTGTGGCCATTTACTGCATCACCAGAGATGATGAACTGTGGCCTATCCAAGGGATACTTAGATAGATTGAAGATATCATTTCCTTTGACAAAGATATGATCTCCCACATCTTCAGAGAGGAGAACCAAGTTGCCGATGCACTTGCTACCAAGGGTTGGCATCATCGTAGATAGCAAGAATATGGACCGGCCGACCTACCACGACATATCAAGGCGCTTGTTCAGATTGACAGATATGATTTGCCCAGCACTAGAGTTTAAGTATTTGTATTTTGCTTTTACTTTTATTTTTCCTAATACTTGTGCTTTTTGTAAAGAAAGTAGTACTCATTTTTTACTGCTTTCTTATTATTATTTACTTTCACTATAAGAAAAGTATTACTCCCTCATTTATTGATTTTATTGATATCATTTGTAACCATAGTATTCCTCCGCCACAATTAATGACATATTAATAAAATTTCGCAGGTACCGCCCTCCTTCCACTAAAAAAAAAGATGTAAACCCAATGAGAGAAAAGGAAGCCTCTGAAGAAAAGATCCTTCGAAACAATGTCACCCACCAAAGGCCTTAGCATCGCCATCGCATGGGCAGAAAAAATGTGGCACGATTAACTACTGAGATAACTCATATGGCTACCAATATGCAAAGCATTGCAGCCCAAAATGCGACTATGCATGAACTCCTCATGCAAGTCTAAAATCAAAGAGGCTTCTAAATACCTCAGGGTATCCCACAGTCAGCCTACAACCAACGCCAGGTAAAAGTGGGGCAAAGCCACAGTACCCATTCAAGTCAACAAAGAAAGGCTACGCTGGAAAGGAAAGTGTGGGTAGATGTCTTTTCCAACTATGCATTTAGGCGCCTTGCCGATAATGCTCAGGTCGTAGAGGACAACTTCTCCTCGAATTATGAAGAACAACCCCAAAGGTTTGTGACCATGTTTGATGGGAACGAACGGATGCATATGAATAGGAATCAATCTGCCCATTAAACAACTCGACCGCAAGAACAAGCACAAAGCCAAATAGCCCAGGTTCCTCCACCCAGGAACATGCGAGAAAGGCGATGTCTGACGAATTGGGGAAATCAAGGAGGGTTGTCCTAATAATTTTGTGCATCCTAAAATTCCTAAATATGATGGAAAATATGACCCTGAGAAACACCTCAATAAATATAAAACACAAATGAGTCTCAGATATGCATCACTTGTTTTGAAGTGCAAGGTTTTTCACTTAACATTGGGTGAAGCATTCGAAGTGTAGTATGACAAGTTAACACCACTCAGCATTAGAAGCTAGCCTGACCTTAGAAAGGCATTTTTGAACCAATATTTGTCTAAAACAAAGGGAGAGGCACCGATCCAACGCCTCCAAGATATGAAGCAAGCAGCACGGAAAACACTGAAAAATTACCTAACTCGTTTTACTAATGAAATAAATTATTGCGAACAAATTGCGGACAAAGAAGCCCTCTCAGCTCTGAAATGAGGACTGAATATAAACACGCTATTTTGGAGAGACGTCCGAAGCAAAAATCCCACCACTTATGAAGAGCTAGTAGAAATTATGAGAATTGAGATTGTCAATAAAGAGATGGTTGACCATTGAAATAAGGTAGCATAGGGACTTTTCTCGCCTCAAAGGCAGATGGGGATAGGGCCTACGTTGCCTTTGGTAAATCAACAATGGACTCAAGCAGGGCACATAGTAGCCCTTACTTCGGGACAAGCACTAGCTACATCGACTTTGAATGTTGTGCCTACATTGGCTTACGGAAAAGTTGGATGTGGTGGTAACGTAGGAGCCGGAACATCTAGAAGACCCTTTAACCCTAAAAATAGAGGAAGGGTGGATGAGCTAGAAATAGGCCCTCTGAAGAGGTGCGACCTATTGTACTTTCCATAATTTCGATGGCCATAATATGAGTGAATGACGGGAGGCCTCCTGTTCAGTGGAAAAGAGCAACGCCCACATAGGAGGGGGAGTCACCTTCAGGACGGTGCTACAAGGCTGAACTCGTAAAGGAAAGGTGAGACGATGAGACATTCTCCTCGGCATGGCGTAAATGACGACCAGTATAAGCCAAGAGGTGGACAGCGATAAATGAAAGACCATCCCATCACAAATGAGAACATGTACGTCCAAGAGATCGACATGATTATTGGAGGACCGCATGTAGGAGGCGAATCCCGAAACGCACAGAAGAATAATACTAGGGAGGCTAAGGATCCGTCCTTGGCCAGCTATATAGTGAATCAGTACCAAAGTATGAGACATGTAGAGGCCATCACATTCACTCAAGAAGATGCGACAGATGTATACTATCCTCACCATGACGTATTAGTAGTAAGAGTTGTGGTGGCCCGAAATGAACTAAAGTGCATGCTTATAGACAACGGAAGTTTGGTGAATGTCACCTCAACTCTCTAAGAAAGGCTGAGCCCCGGGGAGTTAATATGGTACTTCTTGATACTGAATTGATCAACGTCACTAAAGAAGGACAGACCCCTGCACAATGTATAGATGTCAAGATGGCAAAAGTCCTTGAGAAGGTTGTTCCTGAAGAGGCGGCGTTGGACGAATTGGACCCCTAAATCACCATGTTGGAGCCGCAAAATGCCCTAATAGATGAGCTAGAGAGTTTTCCTATGTATCCTCAAGACACCACCAAAACCATATGAGTAGGAAGGGACTTGAAAGATAAAGCGAAAGAGGAGCTGAAGAACTTTCTATGCAAGAACTTTGACGTCTTCGCATGGAAACATGAGGATATGATAGAAATAGACCCGAAAGTTAGCTGCTACTACTTAAGGGTTGATCTAAACCAAAACCCATGCAGGTAGAAGAGAGGAGCATTCAATGTAGAGAGGTATGAAGCTTTGAAGGAGGGGGTTGAAAAGTTGATAAGAAATGGTTTCATCAGGGTGGCTACATATCCGAAGTGGATATCTAATCTTGTATTAGTAAAGAAACACAGTGGGCATTAATTAAACTGCCCACCTATGGATTGACAGATTGACACCTAAGGAAGGACGATCCACCCTAGATTCAAAGTCACATGTTCCATATCCAACGGTTATTCTCTTATCTCTTCTCATTATAAATACTCACACCTACACTATGAAAAGGGACGGATCTGGGAAGAGAAAAAGAGCATATGATCTTTGCCTTATATTTATGCATACATACATTTACCTTGATAACCAGGTTCCGGTGATCACCATCGAACATCTTAAATCTGATTTACCAATTCACTAACTTGACCGTCGGAGTGCTGGCGATCACTTCCACTAACTAACGGTGTGTTACTACATGCAGTAAAGAACTTACGTGGAGGTCGTATCCTGTTGGCCATGTATTTGGGTCACTTTTCGGGGTCAACAAATTGTGTTACTACGTGTAGGAAAGAATTTACGTGGAAATCGTATCATGTTGGTCACGTGTTTGTGTCACTTTTCGGGGTCAACAATTCCCTTCAACATTTACCTAAGATACAATTGTGTGTGTTTTGAAAACATTGTAAAAACTTGATTTTTCCATTATTTATTTTTCGTTTTTCTCCTTAATTTGTATTGTAGTTATCTTTACAAGAAATTATTTGTCAACCAAGGTTCTTCCTTCTATTTATATAGTTTCTATTTATATAGTTTATAAAAAGCATTAATTTCTACTGTTTGATTATTATGTTAGCATTATACCACATAATTTCTCTCTTTTTATAGATGAGATTATTCTCCCTAGAAACTATGATTAAGAACTANTTCTTTTTTTTTTTTTTTTTTTTGTCAAAAATCAATAACATAGATTTATTATTTCTTATCACCGTCAAATTTATCATTATCTTTTATTACTTCATAAGATCTACAGGGCACACAATGGTCTCATAGGGACACAAGAGGGGGACATGTAGAATCAAAACGATATCATTTCTGAATAAAAGTAGAATATGCTTTATCGTAGTCGCTTGAGTAGGTGAAGCTCCAGTATTAAAAGCCCTTGAAGTTCCATCTAAGTGAGATTGAAATTTTGTGTTTGAATCCTCCTAGCTGAACCTAAGCACTTAAGACAAGCTGGATCTCAAATGAATCCAGAACAACCGAGGATGAAATGAATATCATGTCTCCTCAGAAGAAGATACGTAAATACCTTATTAACCACGTGTTTAGACGAGGGAATGCCATGTGATTGAAGCGGTTACAATTTGATGCTGAAAAGATGGTTTAGAGAATTTTATGAAAGTAACAACTAATTCAATGGCTAAGAGCCGCTTGTCATGGATACAATTTGTTATTGGCTCATTCATAACAACTCCATAATTCTATAATGGGACATGATCATAAACTCTATCCAAATTCTTGTTCTTCGCATCTTTGCTCCTTGATGGTGGATGTCACTATATATTAGCTTCCTTGAGCTTCAGCAGCGGAAAGAATATCAAAGAAGTTATTAGATAAGGATATAATTGAGGGACTTCTTGGCTTCATGAAGAGCTCTTGGACCTCACAGGAGAAGGTAATTAAGAGTCTAAAAAGAAATGAAAGGTCAACACAAAGAGGTCTTGATAGCAAGAACTATGTCAAATCTAGCTGAGAAAGTCAAATTCTAGTAACTAAGAGCAAGTCTATGAAAGAGAGGGTGGGAAACCCCTCCGCTTCTTGAAACATTGATAGCTTACACTAGAACTAGGGAAAGGAACAATGCTCCGGTTGCAAGCCATTTCCATTCCGGAGTGAACGCTATTATTCTAGGTATCGCCAAGCAAGTAATTCAACCTGTGGCCGTGAGTGAGAGAGCCAAACTATAAGGTCCACCATTGTCTTTTATGGTTGTCCGATGAGGCTAATTCATGTCATACACAAAACTGATATGAGCCAAGAGTCGAGCCCAGGACGAGACCCGTTGATTATCGAAAAAGGACCGATTACGTGATTGAGGGCAAAACGGGTAAATCAAGCGATGGGATTACTTGTGCAAGCAACGATGGACGATGTCATGATCTACACGGAAAAGAGGCAAATTTCATGTTGGGGTCGAGGGAGGAATCAGATTGGGCGACTTGATTCAAGCAACGGAGAAGGAAGCATTATCGGACAACTATGCGACCGCATAGTTGAATTAGCATGCGGTCGCATGCCTATTAACCGCGAGCAGAAGGGAAGCTTGTGGGACTTCTATACAACCGCATAGATTTGTACTATGCGCCCGCATAGTGCAAAATCTGGGCAGAATATTTCTTTTTTTTTTTTTGAATTTTCCTTATTTCACTAGGATTCTAATTTATTGCAATCTTTTGTTATTTTAGTAAGTTAATTCCGATACAATTAAGGTTTTAGGCTTGTCCTATAAATACTTGGTTATTATTCATTGTAACACCTTATGACAAATTTATCATTGAGATATATTGAGAGGCTATTGTGCTTTTCAAACCTTATTCTTCTTATAACATTCTGAACTTATCAAGAGGATTCTTGTGGCGTTCAACACCGAGTGCGGATCACGTGTTGTGTAATCAAGAGGTCATTCAAATTTCGTTTTTATTTAGTTACTTNTATCAAGAGGATTCTTGTGGCGTTCAACACCGAATGCAGATCAACGTATTATGTAATCAAGAGGTCTTTCAAACACTATTTGATTGGTTACTTGATTCATTTAATTCTTGGTTCAAATTCAAAATCGGGATTATCTTTTGGACTTTCTTGGGATCTTCAATCTCGTTATGGGTTACGTAGTGTTCGTTGCTATGTAGTTCTCATCAGTTGGTATCAGAGTAAGGCTCCGAAATAATCAGGTTATATCTTTTGTTTCTTGTTTTTCTTTTTTTTTTCCCATTGTTCTTCACGTTCTTCGGGTCCGTCTTATTCTTGAGTTTTGATCTAGAAAATTACAAAAAAGAGTCAAAATTATTTTTCGAACTAATTACAATTCCAAATCAAATTTCGTTTGTTTTGCTGGATTTGTAGTTGAATTTTCGAGGTAAAAATAATCCGAAAAAAGTACTGTTATTATCGAAAGATTTTCAACAGTTTAAATTTCAGCTTTGATTAAAAAAAAGGGATCATTCAAAATTTATCCATTTTACGTTCTTGAATAGTCCATTGAAATTCATTCATCTCCTTTTCACTTCTTTCTTGTCCTTAAGTTATTCTTCATCTTTTTTCTTCCTTTTTCATATCACAATTCGTGATCAATACTCGGTTGGATCACTAGACTACATTGTTGGTTGAGTTTACCTTGTTCTTTGAAGTACATGGGTGAAAGCACTGAAGTTGTAAAAAGTAGAGTGATGAGATTAATAGAGGGAAAAAATCAATAATTGAGTGATACACGAGTGAACATTTGTTAGTCAATTTAAATTGCCTATTTTGGTACTCAAAATCGTCGTTTTCAATCATCTTCTAGTTTAAAAATAAAAATAAAAATTCGAGGGCTCCGCCCCCGAATCCCCAGGAGGGGGGCCCACCCCCCGTATTTTCGCCCCTAGATTAAAATCATGGCTACGTCCCTGAGACGAATACCCAGTGACCACCCTAATATAGATTAGACGTGGAGTCGAGCTTGGCCAGCCCTAATTTTCACAACGTGCCATTTTTTTTTATCACCCATGCAAGACGCCACTTGATCCGTCCTATTGGCTGAAAATTTTTATTATTATTCTCATCTGAGCAATTTCATATGTTGATTAACTAATAATTAACATTATTCGAATTTCTCATAAGTATTCATTTATTCAAGATTATCTTTTGGAGGACTAATTCTATTAGTTTATTAAAATTTTATTTTATGTACTAGATTACTTTTCATTTCCAAAGTAAAAAAGGGAAAATTGCAATCACGATACCAAATATTTCATTTAGTAGTAAACTTGATTCTAACCTTTCATTTGTGATACTCACGATACCAAACTTTTAAAAAATTCGCACCAGGAGTCCAAATGAATTAAAACCGTTAATTTGACTATTTATTGACTTAAAAATTTATTTTAACCAAATTAATAAAGGGCAAAATGGTAACTTCATAATTTTACCATAAAATAATATAAAAATTCAGTAAAAACACTATTCACCTTCTTCACAAATTTCGCCCACCCGACCCCTGAAAATACGATGGTGCCATCGTCGGAACCAATTCTAGCACCACACCCCACCACCATCAACCCAACATCCACTACAACAATCCCTCCCATATACAACCATTAGAAACCCAGTTGGTCCAAAACCATCAAAAATCCGAAATGACCACCAAGTATCATGGCCACCAAAATTGTCGACAAATTGCCCTTCGAACCACCATGCTTCGAGCAGTCCACAATCCCAGCATACACACATAATTCACTACAACAAATGTTACTTTTTACGACACGCATTTATGGCGTGCATATTTATGGCATGCCTTAAATGCACACCGTAATAATTCAATAATTAAAAGTGTTTACGACATATATTGATGGCATGCCGTAAAAAGTAAACTTTTACGGCGTGCATTTGTGCAAGCCGTAAAAAATCAAACTATATTATTTATGGCATGCATTTGTACATGCCTAAAAAATGCAAACTAGATTATTTACGGTATGCAATTGTGCACGCCGTAAAAAATTATTTCTAGATTATTTACGGCATTCAATTGTACACGCCGTAAGAATTATTTCTAGATTATTCACAGCATGCATTTGTGCACGTCGTAAAAAATGCAAAAAAATATTATTTTTCCTTATTTGGCCATTACTATTTACCCTAAATTTTTTTCCTTTTATTTTCCCTTGCGTCTCTCTCGATCGTTTCACAAGTTTCT